>JAMPIV010006321.1:0-128613 GCA_024509875.1 Oreohelix idahoensis | reverse complement strand
AGAGAGCGACACCAATATCATATCTGCTGTCTTCCTATCGGCCTGGTTCTAATTCAGTTCTCGGTCCTTCAGATATTGTCTGATATTATCCTCCCATTGTCCTCCCAGAGAACTGTGGGTTGTCCCAGATGTCTGGTTCTCTGGCTCTTGGTTTCCCATATTAGTCGTGGTAGCCGATCTCCTCCCATTCTCAGACACCGTCAAACCATGGTAACTGGGACAGTTCCACTCGGGTCTGCAAGGGTAGCGTTTTTTCAACGCTATAACGTATCGCTTGGTTGCGAACACTGTCCTTTCTTGTCACTGTTTTCTGTAGCAATTTGTCTTACAAAATGAGATTGCCACTTCCATGCACTTCTTCATTATAAGTCGCCTTTTACGACGCCTGTATACCCGATGGATCAGTAGTGTTATTATGTCAGTAGATATGATTACTTCTTTTACATATTGTTTAATAACAACTTATACAGAAAGTTTCAGAACGCGTACCACACTGCTAGAATCACAACCGCCAACAAATAATTTAAAAGTGCGAATATTAAACAGCCAGTCACAAACAAACAAACCGACACAAATCTGCAGCATAATGTCAACGTCTCCGTTACCTTGACAACAGGTAATTAAAAATCTAAAACCCAAAGCGTGACGTCATAGCCACATGAGCGACCTCTCACTAGACACAAACTAGCAGGATTAATACACCCAAGATATTTTCATCTATTTATTTTTTATTCTGATTAATGCATTCATCTGGATGTTTTTTTAGGCGCTATAAATGAATAATTACTTCAAAATGATACATTTTAGTCGTAAGAGAAAGCGTTCAATATTTATGCTGACGACTGCTTGTAATTTTTGGCGTGGCTATTCTCATGACACAGTAATTAATATGTCTTAAAAGTTCTCAGCACTGGAAGCACTTTGCTGTAAACACCGTGTTTATTTTTTTTCAAAATATGATGATTTTCCCCCCATTCTTTCATACCTGTTTCGAACGGCCATATTGTCTACACTGGAATAGTGACAGCAACCGGATATTACAATTTACGTGTCATGTATTACACTTTTTAATTGTCAGAGTCTCCCGTCCGTTCATAACTAATTCCCACCAACTCGCAATCTTTTCGTTCTCGAGAAATTACGGAAAAGCCGCGCATTACGGCCTGGAAACCAACCTATAATTTACTTACTTTTTTTCTTCCAGTATTGGTGTGAAGCGTCGTGGGGAGCTGAAGTTTGTGTTCTCGAGCCAAGTAGTGTGTCGCCTTGGCAACTGTGAGCCTGTGTTGTTGTAGGATGTCTGTGTTGTTGTTGGATGTCTGTGTTGTTGTAGGATGTCTGTGATGTTGTAGGATGTCTGTGTTGTTGTAGGATGTCTGTGATGTTGTAGGATGTCTGTGTTGTTGTAGGATGTCTGTGATGTTGTAGGATGTCTGTGTTGTTAGAGGATGTCTGTGTTGTTGTAGGATGTCTGTGTTGTTGTAGGATGTCTGTGATGTTGTAGGATGTCTGTGTTGTTGTAGGATGTCTGTGATGTTGTAGGATGTCTGTGTTGTTGTAGGATGTCTGTGATGTTGTAGGATGTCTGTGCTGTTGTAGGATGTCTGTGATGTTGTAGGATGTCTGTGATGTTGTAGGATGTCTGTGATGTTGTAGGATGTCTGTGATGTTGTAGGATGTTTGTGATGTTGTAGGATGTCTGTGATGTTGTGTGATGTCTGTGATGTTGTAGGATGTCTGTGATGTTGTAGGATGTATGTGATGTTGTAGGATGTCTGTGTTGTTGTAGGATGTCTGTTATGTTGTATAATGTCTGTGATGTTGTAATATGTCTGTGTTGTTGTATATGTCTGTGATGTTGTAGGATGTCTGTGATGTTGTAGGATGTCTGTGTTGTTGTAGGATGTCTGTTTTGTTGTAGTATGTATGTGTTGTTGTATGATGTCTGTGATGTTGTAGGATGTCTGTGTTGTTGTAGGATGTCTGTAATGTTGTAGGATGTCTGTGATGTTGTATGATGTCTGTGATGTTGTAGGATGTCTGTAATGTTGTAGGATGTCTGTGATGTTGTAGGATGTCTGTGATGTTGTATGATGTCTGTGATGTTGTAGGATGTCTGTAATGTTGTAGGATGTCTGTGATGTTGTAGGATGTCTGTGATGTTGTATGATGTGTGTAATGTTGTAGGATGTCTGTAATGTTGTAGGATGTCTGTGATGTTGTAGGATGTCTGTGATGTTGTAGGATGTCTATGTTGTAGGATGTCTGTGTTGTTATAGGATGTCTGTGATGTTGTAGGATGTCTGTGATGTTGTAGGATGTCTATGTTGTAGGATGTCTGTGATGTTGTAGGATGTCTGTGTTGTTGTAGGATGTCTGTGATGTTATAGGATGTCTGTGATGTTGTAGGATGTCTGTGATGTTGTAGGATGTCTGTGATGTTGTAGGATGTCTGTGTTGTTGTAGGATGTCTGTGTTGTTGTAGGATGTCTGTGATGTTGTAGGATGTCTGTGATGTTGTAGGATGTCTGTGATGTTGTAGGATGTCTATGTTGTAGGATGTCTGTGTTGTTGTAGGATGTCTGTGATGTTATAGGATGTCTGTGATGTTGTAGGATGTCTGTGATGTTGTAGGATGTCTATGTTGTAGGATGTCTGTGATGTTGTAGGATGTCTATGTTGTAGGATGTCTGTGTTGTTGTAGGATGTCTGTGATGTTATAGGATGTCTGTGATGTTGTAGGATGTCTGTGATGTTGTAGGATGTCTGTGATGTTGTAGGATGTCTATGTTGTAGGATGTCTGTGATGTTGTAGGATGTCTGTGATGTTGTCTGCACGTGTAAACCCAGATCTTATAGTGTTAATGGGGGTCGGAGTAGCTAAGAGGTTTTGCGTCCGCTCGAATTCTAAAGGTACCGGGTTCGATTCCCAGTAGAGAAAATGTAATTTATGGAAATGTTTTGTCAAAACCAGTGGTCGTAATGATGTTATACTCCCCCCCCCCCCCATTTTTCTTTGGTCTCATGGGTAGTAAGATCGGATGCCTAGCCTCGGATAAGGCCGAAAAATTATTAGGTCCCGTGTGCAAGTTGCGCGCGTTAAAAATCCCACGGCAGTTGGAAATCGTAATGAGTAGGCCATAAGGCCGCGGCCCTGGCTAAATTAATAAATTAGAAACCTACCCACCAAATATATTAATAGAATTTGTGATTCCTATATACACACATTGGGATTTTCGCTGGTGCTATGGAGTTCGTGCACTGTGCTAAGATCCTGTTTGTGTGATCTAAGGGAGGACATTGGAACACTGATGAGTTGTCCGTTTGCAATGAAAATAGTCCTTAAAACGAAACCAAACCATAATGGTTTGTGCTCTGTTCTCATGAGATGCCCAAACCACTTAATTTTTTTGTCTCTCTTTATACAGTATGAAGTATGTAGTTCCTAAAATTGTTCTGGTGTAATTTCTCATTCCGTCTCTCCTGGTAAGATATGAGGAGAACCGCCTTAAGACGGGGGTAAAACGGTAGAATGAAAAAGAAAAAAATTACAAAAACACACAAACAATAGTTATATGTCTTACAAAGAGAAAGGACAAGAAAGACGTATAACGATTTGTAATTTTTTTTTATTCATTCTACCACTCTCCTGATAACAGTAATGGCTTTTTTTAAACATCTCATCTCACAAGATGTGATTTTCATCTTCTAAGCTTGAGTCAGCTATCATGTTTGACACTGATAGCGAAGAGTTGGCAAGAACATACTTCATATCAACTGAGGTTTAGCTTCCAGACTGATATTCTGATGTTTGAGTTGTGTTGACAGTTGGTAAGTCGCTGTACTGGCTTTTTGATTTCTTGTTTCAGTTTCTCTGTCAAGTCTTCTGCCGTCATTAAAAATACTCCCAAGTTATTTAAACTCTGGGACCTGGTTAAGTCTGATTTCATCGACATGTATGTTAAGTGGGCCTGGCGATCTGCTAATCTTCATAGCTTCTGTCTTTAATGTGTTGATCTTCATGTTAAGATTTCGGATAAGTAGTTGACTCCAGTTTTTACTTACAAAATAATAATAATCATAATGATAATAATAATAATTATAGCCCCTTCAGTCATAACTGACTATGGGAATGCGTCCATGAGGTGACAGCCCTTAACCGATTTTTTTCCTGGTATTCCGTACTACGTTTTCTCCTCTCTTCTGCTTGCTGTGAGAGCTTCTTTTCGCCCAATCTTAGGTGGCGCCGTAAAGAGCATCGCCACTTGATGTGATCGGCAGCTTCATCGTTCCAGGTTGATGGATTTGTGTCCAGTGCTCTCATGTCTCTCTAGTAGACGTCTGAGAGTGTACCAATAAGAAGGGAATGGATGGGTGTGGAAAAAAAATCGAAAAAAGGTAATTCGTCTTACGAGGACAAAGACAAAGAAAATAGCCAACGTTACAACCACAAGGCCTTCGTCAGGGAAAGGAAAGAAAGTGAAGGCTAGATAGGACACATAAGAACCTAAATAAATATAAAAATTAAACCTAGGTACTTCCCTGAAGGAATCGAGGTCCTACCACTTATGCGAAAGGACTGGCGTGCCCGGAAAAGGAAATGACTGTCACCACCGGATGCGTATAATACATACTAAGAAACTAAAAAACGAAACTGAACAATAAACTACCCAAACATAATATTAGTGGGGACTGGAAATAGAAGAGGACAGAATGAGTTGGAGATAAATAAATATGAAATAAAAAAAATCAAGATATATTAAAAACAGTGTATTATATACTCATACATATTATTAGAAGGTGGCAGAAAAATAGGATAAGAGTGGAAAGAGTCAAAATAGAACAAGAGAGGAAGGGGGGGGGGGGGGCAAGAGAAAGGTGACCTCAGACAAAGAACCATGGTGGTCAGAACCATTAACGTGTATGGCAACTGGTGTGGATTTTTGCTGAGAGATGTCATTCAAGTGCTGGCTGAATCTGTCCCCAAGTCGTTTGCCTGTTTGGCCAATATAGGTTATGCAGCAGCGTTTACATATGATCGTATAAATGACATTGCGCGACTCACACGTGAAGCTACTGGTGATGGTGTACGTAAAAATAATAATAATAAATTCTTTAAACACCAAACACGGCGCATAAGGCAGAAACCAGTGCTCTCCAGGTTGTTCGTTGTGACGCCACTCCTCTCAGCTCCCGCACACTGTTCAATCCCAACGCCCTTCCCTCTTCCACCACTGTTCCTCCGAGTGTTTCCCCCGGTCTTCCCCCCTCCTCTCACCTTCAGGAATCCAAGCGAGCGCCTGCAATGGCACTCCGCTGCCCTGCACTCGCAGGACATGACCGATATATGACCATCGTTCTTTCCCCATACAGTTGGAGACACACTTCTGCCCAGAGTCTTTTCTCACTTGTCGATCAGTCTTGAACTCCCTCCAACTGACGTTCATGAGCCCTCTAAGACACCCGTTCTCGAACGTACTCAGCCCGTTCTCCAATGATTTTGCCATTTTCCAACTCTCACAGCCGCACGCCAACACCGAGATAACATTTGAACCAAACAGACGAAGCCTGGCATGTATACCCAATGACCGCAATTTCCAAATGCCAGACAATCCATTGAAGGCGCCAGCTGCCAAAGCAACCCCAGCACGAACCTCTCCCGTTATGTCACCATCCCAAGCCACTCCACTGCCCAAACAGTTGAAACCCTCAACTTTCTGCAGCCTCCCCCCGCCCAGGATGACACCAAAGGTCCCGCCAGAAAAGCCCACAACTTTAGCCTTAGGGGCATTCACCTGGAGACCCATTCTAACCGAAAGATGACACAAACCATCTACCGCCCCCTGGGACTGTCCGGGCGTTGAACCCAAGAATGCCAAATCGTCTGCGAAATCCAGGTCCCCCAGGAACCCCCCACCCGTCCATTCCATACCCAATTGTTCACCGTGGGCATAGTTTCCCATAACCCAATCAATAGCCACTCCAAAAAGCAGTGGTGACACAACACAGCCCCGCCTCACCCCTGCCTCCACTGCAAACCACTCCGCACTCCCTTCATTTGTTCCAACACAACATCCCGCATTGTCACATAGCGCCTTGACCATATTCACATACCCTGTTGGAAAACCATAGATTGCAAGCACCTTCCACAACGATGAGACTATCAAAGGCCTCCTGAAAATCGACGAAGGCGATAACAAGTGGCGACTGCATTTCCACCGACTCTTCCACAATTGTTCCCAGTGTGAACATCCGATCAACACATGATCGCCTCGGCCTGAAACCCGCTTGCTCCCCTCTGATCCCTTCGTCAGCATGCAATTTAAGTCTTTCTAACACCATGCAACATAATAACCCCCCAGGTACTGACAATAGAGACACACCACGCCAGCCACCACAGTCCGACAGATCACCCCCCCCCCCCCCCCCCGGTAACTTTACAATAATACTGTCTTTCCATTGTTGTGGTGGCTGTTCTTCTCTCCATACTTCATTTATAATATCTAAAATTCTCAAGAGGTTGTTGTCATTAACTGCTTTAATGGTGTACGTAGCCTCAGGAAAAGACACTTTGTGGGTTAAGATGACATACTTGCACGTGTTGCATCGTGTCCGACTACAGGGTAGTGTGCCAAACTGAGTGGCATTCTCCTTTGGAAGACGGCTGCGAACAAGAAGATCCTTCAAGTTCTTGTCGCGCCTATATGCTACCAAAGGTGCTTCACCGAAAACTTCCTGGGTCACAGACTCTGCTTGGAAGATAGGGAGATGGCGGAAAAGGATCTGTTTGACTGCAGTACTGTGAGGGTGGTAGGTCAAGATCAATTTGACTCTATCCGAAGTAGATTTATAGTGAGGTTTTAGGGCCTCTTGACGAGAGATGGGGAGCACACGTTGGAGGGCAGAGGTGAGAACATGTTCCGGATAAAATCTGCTACGGAAGAAATCCAACATCTCATTGGCTCGGAAGTGGAAGTCATCATCGTCCAGTCACAAACGGCGGAGGCGGAGAAGTTGTGAGAATGGAAGGGAGTCACGACAAGCCCGAGGATGAGAAGAGGTATACAGAAGGTAGCTATGGGCATCTGTCGGCTTGTAGTATACTCAGGTATTAAGGCCGGAAGGCGTGATAGTAATAGTAATGTCAAGAAAGTTGACAGATACTGTGGAAATGAGGGAGGTGAACTTGATGGTGGGGTGGAAGTGGTTGACAAAGTCGATGAAGCGGGATAAATCAGTCTCGGACAAATCTGCGAGACCAATGCCATCATCGATATATCTGCGGCAAAACCCGGGAAAAGGACCGGAGTATTGTTGTCATATCTGATGCTCCAAGTGGCCCATGAACAGGCAGGCATAGCTAGGACCCATCTGCGTTCCCATGGCAACACCACTAATTTGGTCAAAAAACTGACCATTGAATTCAAAGGAATTAAGTTGAAGGACCAGTTCAGCAAGACGGAGAAGAAAGTCAGTGGATATAGAAGGACAAGTGCGCTGGTCAAGAAAAAACCGAAGAGCTCGGAGACCATCAGAGTGGGGAATTGAGGTATACAGAGAACAGACGTCTAACAAGAAATAGCGGTAGGATCGGTCTGCTGAGAGTCGGATAGAGGAGAAAGTTAAAAGAGCATGATTAGTGTCTTTGACAAAGGAGGGAAGATTGTCAACGATAGGCTGGAAAATGCTATCGAGGAAGTCAGAAATGTGCTCAGTAGGACAGGAACAGACCGAGACAATAGGTCTGCCAGAGTTGTCGATCTTATGAATTTTGGGGAGCATGTAGAATACAGGCTTGCCCAAAGAACTTTCATGAATCCTAAGATAAGATGCAATAAGAAGAAGATAACCAAGTGTAGTAGTGTTCTTTGGCTTTAGTATTCAGGTGTAATTGATGGACGCTGAATTCATGGCTTGACTGACAGTTTATATAACAAGTTTATTAGACGAAACGTAGACAACATCATCATGAAGACATACTGGAACATCAGGCATGGTAATACGAATTCTGCATGTAGATAATATTTCAATGTCAAACTTGACACCTCAATGACCGTGGGACAACCCGCAAACGGCAAAGTATTGAGGTGAAGATTATTCACTTCTTTTCCATATCTGATCTTTTATCAAAGATACTTATGTATAATTTTGGCCGGACATCTTGTCTTGAGACTTCATAAAATTATCGACTTGACTATTACTTCGCAAAAGGATTAATGAACACACTAGCAGTAGGTCATGATGCCTTACTGAAGCCCTGTCAGAATCTTGTAAAGTACATACATCGAGTATCACATAGAGATACTGAAGAGTATGAATCATATTTGGCTGTGGCTAACGCTTCGCCCTGGAAGGTAGCTAAAGATATATAATCACAATCAACTATTCCCGCAATATGGGACTCAAAGACCAGAACAACGTCTGTCTTGTAAAACCGGCATCTTGTCTCTTTCTCTCTCTGACGTCATCAGCGCTCTTAGGCAACCAACGAATATATCGCACCGAATTTGTGCACTTTGGTGCATAATAAATTTAAGTTATTATCGCATACATAGATGCGTACCTAAGTACGTCTAACAAAGTTAGATTTTGGCATCTGGTAATCTGTTAAGTCTCGCATCATAAATGGTTGTGCGAAAATGGACGTAACACCAAGTGAGAGGGCATCACTGTACATGGGATAGAATGGCTGCAACGTTGTTCTGACGGTGGACCCCTTCAGATGATCACATTCCCTCCTGTTGTAATGCTCATGCAGTTGGTATACGTTAAAAATAATATAAAAGTCTTGAAGAGATATCATTGAGTTAAGAAATATATAGAGATCGAAATAAATCATGCGCAACATAAAAATTAGAATCTCCAACTCAAATGTTAAGTTTGTCCTACTGTATTGCTGTGGAACATGTCTTCTTCTTTGATCTTTAGCCGCCGACTGTCAAAGCAGTCAGTGACAATCACGCCTGGTGGCGTCTTGTAGGGCAGCAACAATCTGCTTTCACCTTGCTCGGTCGGCAGCCATCCTTCGTGCAGTGCCCCAGCTATGATTCACTCTTTGCATCCCAGCTTCCACAGTCCTCCGCCAAGTTATTTTTGGTCGGCATCTCTTTCGTTTTCCTTCCTGGGTCCTAAGCAAAGCTATTCTTGTGATGGCATCGTGGTCTCTTCTGAGGACGTGGCCAACCCAACTCCAGCGTCTGCCAACTATGATGGTGTGCATGTCCTCTTGGTTGCTCCGAGTAAGTAATTCTTGGTTGGTGATGGTATTCGGCCAAACGATTCGGATAATTTCCTTAAGCAGATTGTGTGGAAGGAGGACAGTTTCGACATTTCCTTCTCTATTACTCTCCAGCATTCCGCACCATACAGAAGCGCAGAAAGTACACAACTCTCAAATAATCTTAATTTGGTGATTGTGCTGTACTGGGAAGGTTTCCAGATGTTTTTGAGACTAGCAAAGGCTGATATTGTTTTATTCATTCTGTTCTCGATGTCTTTGCTTGTTCCTCCGTCTAATGTTACTATGCATCCTAGGTATGTAAATGTGTCAGTCTGTTCCAGCTTCTGGTTCTTTATTGTTATGGGCTGAGGACTGCCCACATTGAGTGTCACGACCTTTGTCTTCTTTAGACTGATGTTCAGACCCACCTGCTGGCTATACTTATTCAGTAAACTTTTTTTTTCTTGGAAGTGTTGATGTGAATGTGCGAGTAGTGCAATGTCATTTGTATATTTCATACCTTACAGAGTACAAAACGTTGTCCATTTTATTCCTCTTGGACTGCCCTCTGTTTAATGGCTTAGTATTTATCAACGCTTTACAGGAGTTTAGAAAACTCTCTCTCAATTTGTTTTTTTTTACTGGCAACTGAGCTCAGATATAACCGAAGGAATTCTGTGTTGGTTGTAAGGCACGTGCTTCGCCACAAGAAGGCATTCACCTCAGTGTTTGGGAGGGTTCAGCATCACCCTGGCCGCATTAACCTTCCCAGAGTCGCTCTGGTACCCAATTCATGAGGCAGGGTCGACCCTGGAGCCGTTTGCGGTCTAAATAAATCCCACCTCAACTGGGGATTGAACCACGGACCACCGAGCTAGGAAGCCAGTGCACTAACCACTGTGCTACCACAGCTCAAAAAATAAATAAACTAAAATAAAAAAGCCCCCCCCCCCCCCCCCCCCCCCCCCCCCCCCCCACCCCCCCCCCCCCCCCCCCCCCACACACACACACACACACTGCCATGACTCCTAAGTTTCGGGATGACTACCTGAAGCCGTTGGATGACAATTCATATCCTACACTCACACAATCTCGTTATTCATTTTAAGTCCAAGAACTCATTCAAGCATTCTATTCAAAACTGGGACAAAGCGTGTTCTTTGTCCACACGGGTCATCAATATGGCTATTTGAGCAGGTCTGAGCTACACAAAGATCGATATGTTATTCCAGCGGTTCTCAAACAGGCTTCACGTGGTTAATTGATTGATTTTTGGCCCATGGACAAGATAAATGGTGTTTATCATGTGCATGGAATACAGTTATGTATCTTTTTATCCGAACACCCGAAAACCGAAATATTCTGAAAATCGAAAGTTTATTTCGGCTAATTGTCGATCACAATTTGGGCAATTTTTGACTACTTGTGCGTCTATGTGATATTTTTAAATACATTTTGGGCGACATTTGCTACTGTGGACAATTTGTGTTATTTTGGTCGATTTTGGGCTACTTTCCAAACGCGATTTGGGCGACATCTGAGAACTGATAAAAATCCGGTTTCCGAAGCAAAGCTGTCTCCGAGAATTTCGGATTAAAGAATACAAACCTGCACCCAGTTCAAACCAAATGGGGGCTATAACTTAGATCTTCTTCTTCTTCTTCTTTGATCCACTGTCACTGAGCGTCAGCTCCTGGTGACAACTTAGATATATTATGTTCTTTATTCTATGTATGACAAATGACCATTCGGTTCTGTTGTGTGACCTTGACACGCGATGAACACAAACAACAACCAAGAAGGTTATAAATGGGTGCTTGCCTAGAATAGAAGGATTACAATGTTATGACAAGGTCACTCATGTGGAACTGTTGACAAGGTTACTCATATGGAACTGTTGACAAGGTCACTCATGTGGAACTGTTGACAAGAACAAGTGGAATAAGAGACGAGAAGAAGACGCTGGCGATGGCTAGGACACACATTGAGGAAACTTGTTGACATCATTACTAGAAGTCCATATTCTGGATTCTCCAGTGAAAGGTAAAGGATCCCATTACATGCCGATTGAGGAATTTTGGGAATATGGTGTTAGACCCATATTTTAGAATCTACAGGGTAAAACAAAAATAAGGGTTGACCGAAAAACACACGGAGAAGAGAACTGTAGACAAACATGAAAGTATTGAGGAAGACAAGGAAAGATCTTGATGCACACATCCTAGTCTTGTCTTGTCTTTGGTCTACCCTCTCTGATCGTTAGCTCTTAGTGATGCAAACATCCTAGTCTTGTCTTTGGGCTGACCTCTCTGATCGTTAGCTCTTAGTGATGCAAACATCATAGTCTTGTCTTTGGGCTGACCTCTCTGATCGTTAGCTCTTAGTGATGCAAACATCATAGTCTTGTCTTTGGTCTACCCTCTCTGATCGTTAGCTCTTAGTGATGCAAACATTCTAGTCTTCTCTTTGGGCTGACCTCTCTGATCGTTAGCTCTTAGTGATGCAAACATCATAGTCTTGTCTTTGGTCTACCCTCTCTGATCGTTAGCTCTTAGTGATGCAAACATCCTAGTCTTGTCTTTGGGCTGACCTCTCTGATTGTTATCTTTTAGTGATGCAAACATCCTAGTCTTGTCTTGCATTTGGTCTACCCTCTTTGATCGTTAGCTCTTAGTGATGCACACATCCTCGTCTTGTCTTGTCTTTGGTCTACCCTCTTTGATCATTAGCTCTTAGTGATGCACACATCCTCGTCTTGTCTTGTCTTTGGTCTACCCTCTTTGATCATTAGCTCTTAGTGATGCACACATCCTAGTCTTGTCTTGTCTTTGGTCTACCCTCTTTGATCATTAGCTCTTAGTGATGCACACATCCTCGTCTTGTCTTGTCTTTGGTCTACCCTCTTTGATCATTAGCTCTTAGTGATGCACACATCCTAGTCTTGTCTTGTCTTTGGTCTACCCTCTTTGATCATTAGCTCTTAGTGATGCACACATCCTAGTCTTGTCTTGTCTTTGGTCTACCCTCTTTGATCGTTAGCTCTTAGTGGTGTACACATCCTAGTCTTGTCTTGTCTTTTTTCTACCCTCTTTGATCGTTAGCTCTTAGTGGTGCACACATCCTAGTCTTGTCTTTGATCTACCCTCTTTGATCGTTAGCTCTTAGTTTAGTGATGCACACATCCTAGTCTTGTCTTGTCTTTGACCTGCCATCTCTGAGCGTTAGCTCTTAGAAACACACAACCTAAACTCCATTTTCTCAAAGACGTACATTTAATATGTTAAGGCATCGAACTCAAATCCAGCGCAGTCTCCACACGCACTTTAATAGCAAATATTGGTAACACTTTTAGGCAAAAGTCAATTATCAGATTCCAAACGGTCGACGACAGATTAAGATACCATCTATTCAACAAGCTAAAGATAGAAACTGCCGATGAGTGTAACTCTGGCCCCGATTAAATGAAAGCTGAACGTCTGCTTCAAATATGCCCAACGATACAGAGGCCGTCATCATAAATAATCTCAGAGAAAAAATATTCACTTCTGATGTATGGCCTAACAAAACAGTCATGGGGATTGCTTGTAAACATTTAACCCGACAGCAACTAACCAACACTTCTTCAAGCTCCACGATGCCCACTGCTTTCTTTGAAAATAAATATACGGTAGAATTAACAAAACTTTGGAACAAGTAAAAGTTCACTCAGCTCGATCCGAAGATACTGTGAACGAAAGCCGTAGTATTCCGTCACAGAAATCACAATGACGTATGATAGCGACAAAACAAAGGATATAAAAGGATACGAAATGAACCAAAACAAAAACATAAGAAGATAGATCTAAAAGACAACGAATCAAGAATGAAAAAGAGAAAAGCTATCATAATTTATGCAAAATGATGTTGGATATTCAAGCCATCAGGAGCTAAAACACCCATTTTAAAAATAAGACGATGTGAGGTAAGGGAGTTTAACAACTATCAAGTATATTGCCAAAATCACTTCTTGACACTATCAACATCAAATATAGTTTTATTGCTCTCTTAACTACGATTGCCATATTTATGTTTCTTAAGTGATAAATCAGTAATAATGGAGCCCTGGACCAGACAGAATACAATGCCACCAAATAAAACAACTCGGCGATATATACATAAAGTGGTGAAGGATTTCAACACCAGTATACAGAAAGTGGTGAGGGATTTCAACATCAGCATACAGGAAGTGGTGAGGGATTTCAACACCAGCATACAGAAAGTGCTGAGGGATTTTAACACCAGTATACAGAAAGTGGTGAGGGATTTCAACATCAGCATACAGGAAGTGGTGAGGGATTTCTACACCAGCATACATAAAGTGCTGAGGGATTTCAATACCAGCATACAGAAAGTGGTGAGGGAGTTCAACAGCAGACCTCTGTAACACACACGTGTTACGTTGATGTTATGTCAACACATGTTGTCAAATTATTATTTTGGTGTTACTACTAATAAATGTAGTCAGATTGTTATGTTAGTGTTATTGTCACTACATGTTGTCAGACTGTAACGTTAATGTTACTGTCAACAAATGTGGTAAAATTATTATGTTAGTGTTACTGTCAACAAGTGTGGTCAGACTGTTATGTTGGTGTTACTGTTAACACGTGTGATGCAATTGTTACTGTCAAAAATGTCAGATTTTTCTGTTTGTTCTAAACACTTGTGTAAAATCAGAAAAAAATCTTTGTCAATTAAATATCGTGCAGAAACTCCCACATCTTCCCTTGTTCTAGCTCCATGTGTAAAATGTGCTGACTTTTTCGTCCATAACTCCAGTTATTATAAACATCAAGTATATTGGCATGTATTATTCTCATGAAGTTTGTCAAACGAACTATCAAGTCTGTCTCTTCGTTTTTTTTTTCAGCAATCATGTTTGGAACCTTATAAAACACAAACTCTTGACTCCCTGAATTTTTAAACCCCCAACATGGCACCAAGATTTATTTAGAAAATCTTATAAAACCATATGTCACGGCGATCACTCACGACATAAACTCAATAGTAGACCTACAATAGAACCGTGACAAGTGTGAATTTATGTGTGTCGGTGTGTTTTAAGTCAGTGTTTGGTGGTACACAAAACATAGTCTTGTCTTAGGTCTACCCTCTCTGATCGTTAGCTCTTAGTGATGCACCCAACCTAGTCTTGTCTTGTCTTTGGTCTAAACTTGGTGAGGGATTTCAACACCTGCATTCAGAAAGTGGTGAGGGACTTCAACACCAGCATACAGAATGTTGAGATGCCGGAGGACTTACTAAGCAGTTACCAAAGGTCATTTCCTTAACCTAGTTAAAACTCCACACTGTTCAGCGCCTATCGGATTGTCATGTGACAAACCAGACCTAAAGGTTTGTTATATGTGAACATAGAAAATCCCATTTCCTAAATATGTGCAAACCCTGTATTTCTAGTTACCTAAAATTAATCATTCATCCAAGTACATGCATATTTATATGATAAACCTGTAACGAATTTAAATAAACATAAATACCCAAACAAACAAACTATACTAATGTTATATATACCATACAAATAACTACCCTTACAATTATATAATGCACGAAAAAAAAAACATTACACTGACTTCCCTAAATGTAGTCCCTTAGTAATTAATATAGTCACTGAAAACTAGAAAGTTCATTAGATAGTGAAAATGAGCCCGTTCCTTCGGCATAACAATTACTGTTCATCAGTCAATGAAAACGCATATTGTTCATCAGTCAAAACAAACCAAACATCGACACCATGTTCATGGCAGACGTGATGGAACGAATGCAATTGTATTATTTGTTCCTTGAAACGGGACAACATCAAAGACATATTCCTCAAGGAGTAACGCATAAATTAGCCACTCTGGAGTTGACAGATTTGCTACCGTACTGTTGATAAACATAAGAGGCCTGTGGTCTGTTTCAAGTACAAACCTTGCTCCGAGCAAGTAGCGTGACTGTTTACTAATACAATAAACAATTGCTAGGCACTCTCGCTCAATTGTTGCGAAATGCGTCTCAGCTGGAAGTAATTTGTGACTAATGTGCATCACCATATGGAGTGTACCATCACGTTCCTGCATTAGGCATCCACCAACACATACGGATGATTCATCAGTTTTGAAGATAAATTTACAACTCAGATCAGGTAAGATTAATATAGGTTGTCTAGAAAAAAAAACTCTCTGTAACTTTCGCAACGCATCATCGCACTCTGCCAGTTGCATCCATGTTGAATTAACTTTATGGGACTATCATCTATGAGCTTAATATCATGTTCTATCAGATCAGTTGCCACTGACATTTCACAAAGCACATCTACAAACTCACACAGCATCTTTGAACCTTTCTGTTTCTCAGTCGAAGGAATTTGGTGCAAATATTCACATATGGGGTTTGTTGAATTAAATATTTTACGGGCTATCATCCGTTTGCCAGTCACTATCATGTTCTATCGACAGCAGATGGATTGATTTGCAGTTGCCACTAAACATTTCGCCAATTAGCACATCTACAAACTCACACAGCAAAGAAAACCTATCTGCTGTTGCCCTAAGACGCCACTAGGCGTAATGGCCACTGACTGCTTTGACGGTCGGTGGCTAAGGACGGAAGAAGAAGAAGAATTCACATACCACCAAGTTTCTGATTGATGCAGTATTGTAACTGATATTTTGAAATGAATACCATCTTCATATGTGCTCTCATCTGACACTACAGCTGCACATGATACATTTTGCTCTTTTTTAGTGATCTGATCCATTATAGGCTCAAGACACTCAGGTCTGTCATGATATATAGCTTTAGCATGTTAATATGAAAATCGTGTTTTTCCCTTTAAAGTAAATAACACAGCCGACAGTGGTTTCTTCACTTACCACTCTAAATGGGCCTTGCCAGGTGATGAGTAACTTATTTTTTTTTTTTTAGGGTAGAAGTAACAAACCCTCATCGTCAGGGTTGAGAATTCTAAATTTCCTACATGCGTTTGCAAATCGCATTAACATGACACCAGTAAGTCTCAGAGATTCTCTGGCCAAATTACACGACTTTACTATTCTTTCTCTCAAACTCATTATGAACTCATAAGAGTTTCTTACATCTGCAGGAAAACCTGAACCCGCATACTGTTAATAATTGTCATTGGGCCACGTGGATTTGCACCATATAGAAGTTATAATGGAGAGAACCCGGTGCTCTCCTGAGGCACCTCTCTTCATGCAAAAAATAGAGACAGCAAACACCTATCCAAAGTTGATTTTCAGATGTGACTTTGCTTAGAATCTTCTTAAGAGTACCGTTGAACTTTTCGCAAATACTGTTGCTTTGGGGTGATATGGACTTGTAAATGGTTGTTTGATGCCTAGCTTCTTAGAGATGTGGTGCATCACCTCTGAGATAAGCTGCGTGTCCCAGTCAGACAGTATCACCTCAGGAAAACCTAGTCTGGTAAACACAGAAATGAGAACTTCTGCCTCTGCTTGGGATGTGACAGTTTTCATAGGTACGGCCTCTGGCCATCTTCTGTAGAGATCTACTAGAGTCAGTAGGTACCAAAGCTTCTTTCTGACATTAGTGTAAGAGTTCCGATAATACCAAAAGCCACTTTTTGAAATGGTATATCTGCTAAATCTGTTACCTGCAGTGGAACCTTCATGCACTGACCCATTGGAGCCATCCTTTGACAGATACTATAAGACTTACAACATTGTTTAATATCCTTGTTGTAACCCGGCCAACAGAAATCAGATGAGACTCTACTGTGAGTACGGGCTATTCCCATATTGCCTGCCAGCGGTGAATCATGCGCTATCCTCAGAACCATGTTCCTTTGGCCTGAAGGTACCACTAGCTGACGTGGATCAGTTGCTTACTCCTTATATGTGTCAGTAATAGTACAAAGTTCTACTGTTTCATTCTTGTCTTCTGTATGGTAGCCAGATTAAATAAGTCTTGGACTCCATTTCCAATACTTGTGTAACTTCGGCAGCTCGGATGTTGTAACGAATTCCACGGTTGGAGGTATGTACCAAGTATTCAGAGAATCTCATCTCGGAACTGTCTTCTGCTGCTGGGCGCCGACTTGAGGGAAGGAGCCGAAATTTATTTTAAAAAAGACTAATTTTCCAGTTCAACAAAGGTTATGGTCATGTAAAACGACATAAAATCTTACTGAAGACCTTTGTCATCATAAACTGGTTATGATATACACTGGAACATGAAATTACAAGTGAGTCTTAGAAAACTCATGAACATCAGTTGGAAAGAATTCAAGACTAATCGACAAATAAGAGAAGACTCTAGGCAGAAATATGTCTCCGACTATATAAGGAAAAGACAATGGTCATATATCGGTCATGTCCTACGAATGCAAAACAACAGAATACCACTACAGGCACTCACTTGGGTTCCTGAGGGTAAGAGGAAAAAAGGAAGACCAAAAGAAACACCCAGAAGAACAATAATAAGAGAAGGAAGAACGTTGGGCCTAAATAATGTGCAAGAGCTAAGAGGAGTGGCGTCACAACGAACAACCTGGAGAGCACTGGTTTCTGCCTTATGCGCCATGTTTGGTGCTTAAAGAATTTATTATTATTATTATTATTATATATATATATATATATATATATATATATATATATATATATATATATATATATATATATATATATATATATATATATATATATATATATATATATATAGGTGAGGATCCATTTTCACAACTACACTTCGGAGCCCACATGGGGTTGGGGCCCCTCGGACGTGCCCGGTTGAGTCGGGCGATTTTTACGCCACAGACGACAAATCTAAATATCGAAAAGATGGCATGAAGAGATTGAAAAGAAAGAGTCTGTCATAGTGCACCATCAAGACAAGAGGCAGCAGACGCTGAAGAGATTTTTATTGAGTTAGAGAAGGCAAAGGCAGAGAGAAGTGGAACCAATCATTCCATCTAAAAAAGCTGGATGCAGCAGTCGTAAGTCTCTAACACTTCAATCTCTTACGGCACTATTTGCCATGCGACAACCTTTACATTTTATCTTTTGTGGTTTCCGGCCACATATTTTCAATGAGTGATTTTAATGGAAAGTCATGTAGGCCTATAACGGATATGTATTTTGGTACTTTATGGCCAAGGATGCAAACATCCTATTCGAATTTGAATGAAGTTGTAGCTTTTTGGTCTGTTTTATTTTCATAATATTTGCGCGTAAAAAAATATATCAATATTTCAGAATTAAAATTACCTTACATACAACGAATGCTCCCATAAGGGGCGGTCATTCGGGGTCACTCTTTACTTTAAACTGTCCAAATCGTGTTGTGTTCTGCCAAAGTTCTGTTCTTCTGTGTCTTTAGCAGAGTCTGGTTAATCATTTACAGCTGGGTAGACGTAAGAGTGTCGATATCTGGTTCTAAACTCGGTAACTCTGCCTTGAGAAGCAAGAGCTGTAACCATTTTGCCAGCTCGACTGTTTACATTTGTTGGCGGATAAACGAAAGATACGCAACTCATTTTGTATTTTTCCCTCATTAAGTCTGAGAAAGACGCCATATATACTCCAGAAGGAACCATCCTCCAGAACTGAATGAAGATGAAGAAATGTGAAGAAACAACACAAATAAAACAGGACCTTGATTATGAGGTATGGTAGAGTTTAAGCAAAGTAGACATAGGCTGCCATTTTGGCCAATTGGATATCGACGCAACAGTTGTGTCGCTTCGATAGTAATTAAAAAAAAACCAAACAAACAAACCCATAACGCTAAATTTAACATTATCACAACCACTGTTTTGATTTTGTTGTCCAAAAAAAAAAAAAAAAAAAGACGCATGCACTATCCGTAACACAAACCCAGGTTCAGCAACCAGAAAAAGATGATCATGATGCTAGTTGTTACAGACCAATTTCATTAATTTCCCATCTAGGTGTAAAGTGTTGTGTAAAGTGCTGTATATAATCTTCTGTAAAGCTCCACTATCAATCACTGTAACATGTTGTTTGTGGTGTCACTACTGTATATGTCCATTGTAGTGTACAGAGTTGTTGAGATCAGGCATGCTCCAGTCTACCCAGCTGTAAATGGGTAACTCGCCCTAGACCTGAGTTAGGGAAGGCAAAGGCAGCTGTAAACAGTAGTTTCCCTCTAATCCTCCAGGGGAAGCAGGCCCTAAACTTGGTCAATTCAACCGACGCAGGATGGTGTAGATATGGAGTAGAAGTGTAGAGTGTGATTAACGCGAATGGTGTACTGTTCGTATTCTGACCAATCTAATCACTCATACACTTGTGTCTACAAGGCACCAATGCAGACTGCTGGAATCTTTGTTTACACAGTTTATTTAGACGCACACACTGGGACATAACGAGTAAATCATGGGTACAGGTTGACACATCAATTTGTAGGCATACATAGCAGATCACAAGTCATGACACGTTCATAAATAATGGGTAGTACATCAATAGCTTCCAATGTCATGATACATAATGGCCGCATCCCCTATCTGATTAAGCGCGTCAGTGAAGGCGGATCGGTAAGTAACTAAAGTTGCTTTATGTTCATAGTTTATATCATATATGAAACCATGGAAGGGGTTTCTATCAAAAATTGAGATCTCCTTGCCACTGTCCGAATAGTAAGATACATGCCCCGTTCTTTGGACAGTGATTCAAAAATACGATGACAGGAATGTAACATGGCCGCCTTCCTGAGTTGTCGCTCACTCACAGGAGGGTATATCTAAGCCAAAGTTAATTTGAAATATATAAGAATAATTTCTTAAAGATCCTCCAAACAGGTCTACAGTAATCCAATTACTTCACGTAGACATAACTGCTATATGGAAGCCCGTCATCTTCGTCGATACAAACGTGACCCTAGCGTTGTGAAGCACAAAATTCCAGCTAGGTCTAACCGACAGGAGATCATCAAAAATAGGGTCTGGAATTACCTGGAGTCCGAATCATACGTGGTAACGTACATTAGGAGAGTCTCTAACACAAGCTCTAGTAGAGACACAATCTCCTACAGAAGAAAACACTTCATAAATCATTTTTATTGAAGAATGTACCAGCCCTGGAAAAATGCGTACCCGCCATTGTAAACAGTACCTCGGAACTCATCACGACTTGTCAAGACAACTCATACTTCCGCTAGAGCGGCATAACAGAATATAGTCCTGCCTACCCATAAAAAATATACAATATAGGACTGATTCTACTTGTACTAATAATATGTAATACATATGAATTCAGGCCATAAACATAATAAGCAAATTAATATATCTTCTGGCCCTAACAAATAAGTACGGACATGGGTGTCATATCCATGCGCCGAATCAATATCAAGAACGATTACTCCTATGATCAAAAGTGTAAATCAATCATGAGTTATCTCGCTTTACCATAGACAGCATTTTCATACACAAATGAATGAATGTCTATATCTTTTCCATATTAAATAGCCATATCGATTTTTGTAATATGTGCGTCAAAATATGCACGCAACAGATTACCACACCCCTCGGGAAAAAAAAAAATGATACTTTTTTTTTTTTAAATACATCTAGGAGCAACATACAATAGGCTCACAACGCACCAATAACAATGCGCAGATGATAAGCATAAGTTTTCTGACCTTAGAGAAAATACTTCTCTAAGTATAAATATTTCCAGAGAGGTGTCACCAACGCATACTACAATATTAGCAATGACACAATTTGTACTTTAGTTTATACATAAATTTCATCTAAGATATCTTAACATCATGATCATCAAAGACGAAAAAAACATTGAAAGATCAGCGGTGAATAAATATCAATGAACCGCTAAGTAGTGTTACAATCAATATATGATATTACATATGTGTACACATTTCAACATAGGAACAACTGTATCAAAGTTAGGTATATAATTTAACAGTTATGAATCATGTGGGCATCTAGACAAAATATCTGCCATCACATTTTCTGACCCACGGATAGCTCGCACCGAAAAATGAAATGGCTGCAGAGCAGTTGCGTAACGCGTTGATCTCGCGCTCTTCAGATTTTTACTCTGAATAGCCGTAAGAGCTTTCTGGTCAGTTTCCACAATGAAATGCGCGCCAAGAAGAAATCTTTGCAGTTTAAGGATTGACCAAACCATAGCCAATAATTCACGGTCTAGGACCGAGTAGTTCTTCTCTGCGGCATTTAATTTACGAGAAATATACATCACAGGATGCAGAGTTCCAGAGTACTCTTGCATTAGTGCTGCTCCAATCCCGGTGGATGAAGCGTCACTATGAAGAATAAATGTCTTATCCTTAGAAGGCAATACTAGGATAGGTAAAGTAGAAAACATAGTTTTAACCTTATCCAAAGAGAATTGACATTCTTGAGTCCAATGGACTACATTAGGAGACCCTTTCTTTAGCAAGGAAGAAAGAGGTGACATAATGGAGGACAGATTCGGAATGAATCGTCCATAAAATTGTATTAGACCTAAGAGACTTCGCACTTGCTTTTTAGTCTTAGGAATAGAAATGTTAAGTATCTTACTTGTATTATGGTCTTCTGTTTTTAGGAACCCATGACCAACACGGTGTCCTAAGAAAGATATTTCGCTAAAACCAATACATGCTTTCGATGGTTTCGCTGTCAGGTTATGCT
Organism: Oreohelix idahoensis; assembly: GCA_024509875.1. Taxonomy (NCBI): domain Eukaryota; kingdom Metazoa; phylum Mollusca; class Gastropoda; order Stylommatophora; family Oreohelicidae; genus Oreohelix; species Oreohelix idahoensis. The sequence continues at coordinate 106,699 of JAMPIV010006321.1, read as the reverse complement.
CGCGTAAGATAGACAATAGTTCATTTATCCCATTATAGTGATCGTTCCAAGTATCACTGAAAAGGCAGATGTCATCAAGATACGCAATGACATCTGAGCGATGAGATAGGATTCGACGCATCATGCGTACGAATGTTGCAGGGGCATTCATAAGACCGAAAGGCATGAAATTCCATTGGAATAGACCCCTAGGCGTCGAAAAAGCAGTAAACGGTTTGGCGTGTTCGGATAATGGAACTTGCCAATATCCCTTAGACAAATCGAGTTTAGTAAAGAAATGAGAATTCGATAGTCTCGTAAGTAGCTCTTCTAGTAAAGGCATAGGTTCAGCATCAAATTTCGTCACTTGGTTCAATTTGCGATAATCCACGCAAAGACGTATGTTATTGTCTTTTTTTCGTACAATAACCATCGGCGAAGAATATGCTGATGTGGATGGTTCAATAATTTTTAACTCTATCATCTCATCCAACTCTTTCTCTACCTGTGCTTGAAAATGTATCGGGATAGGATACGGTCTGACTCTTATAGGACTATGGTCAGTAAGAATAATGTCATGTTGAATGACATCAGTTTGACCAGGAATGTCAGTAAGGACATCCTGAAATTGTTCTAACATAGTAGAAACTTGTTTCTGCTCTCCTGGAGATAATTCGGGAGAAATTGCAACATCTTTCCATGATTCATTAGAGTGAAGAGGAATCATTGGAAAAGGTAGATTTACATCCGAGAAACTCGTTTCCTCATCCTGTATTACTGACAGAGATGAGTACTGTCCATGTTGGACTGGAAAATCGTCCGTTGCCTGGAAAACAGGTTGTAAATAATCCGGACGTTCATGGAATTCAGTGAGCATGTTGATGTGGAAGGTTTTACGCTTCCCGTCAATATCGACGATATAGTCAACATCGGAAACTTTTGATATTATATCGTACGGACCTTTCCAAGAAATAAGAAGTCTATTTTCCCTACAAGGTAGCAAGACGAATGCTTTGTCACCTGGACAAAGTTGTTGCAAGCATCTCTTTTTATTGGCAAATTCCCTTGCCTTCTGTTTCGCAAATTCAGAAGAAGCAGTTGCCAATTTGCATGCTTCAATAATCTTGTGTCTAAGTGCGATGACATATTCATAAGAGGATTTTGTGTCATCGACAATATTATCAGCAGTTATAAGATCATGAAGTAAGGACATAGGACCTCGCGGTTTCGCGCCAAAGACAAGTTCAAAGGGAGAAAATCCTGTATGTTCGTTGGCGACCTCTCTATATGGAAAGAGAGCCGCGGGTAAAACCCTATCCCAATCCTGAGGATGATCTTCTGTTATCTTACCTAGTAGGTTTTTCAGAGTTCTATTCAGACGTTCCACCATCCCATTGGACATAGGATGATAAATACTACTCAGCGATCTCTCTATCTTAAGAGTCGACATTACTTGAGACATGGTATCCGATATGAGTTGGGTACCATGGTCGGATAATATTTCTGCTGGAAACCCCAGACGAGAAAATATTAACCAAAGAGCATCTGCGACATCAGCAGTAGTTATGCTCTTTAGAGGAACAGCCTCTGGCCAACGTGTGCACATATCAACACACGTCAAAATAAATTGGTGTCCTCTAGCAGACTTTATCTTAAATGGACCAATGATGTCTATCGCCATTTTTTGAAATGGTCAAATGGGAATGTCTGCAGCCTGAATAGGTGCATCATGGCGTGGACCTCTGGATTTAATCTCTTGACATACCTTACAAGATCGACAATAGATTCGTATGTCCTTATTCACAGCAGGCCAAAAGAAAGATTCAAGAACTCTAGCTTTAGTACAGGAAAAACCCATATGTCCAGCACACTGCGAATCATGAGCGTGCTGTAAGATTTTAACTCTCATATTTTTAGGCACTAGGATTTGAGAATGAATGGACTTAGCGGAGTCTTGTACCATACGTACAAGTACGCCATTCTTCATCGTAACCCAAGATTTACGATTTGTATCCTTATTCGGATCACCTTTTGTTGCCAGAGTAAAGAATTTCTTTAGAGTAGGATCATCTTCCTGCTGTTTTATAAAGGAATCATGGGAAATCTCCAAGGGATCATCTTGGATCTGCGCATCATTATCTTCAGAATGTGAAGATTGTGGCATATTAAGAGCTTGAGCCCTAGTGATTACTGCATTGGCAGATTGCATATTAACATTTTCTCAATTAGAAATTTGCTGTGGAGTGCATTCTTTCACTCCATGAATGCGACCGATGATAAGATCAGCGATCGGATTCGGCAAGAGACATGCTTGCACCTCTCCTGTAAAGAAAGGCGTAGCAATATTGATAATGGCAGTGGAGTACTTCTCCAATGTGCCACCAAATGTTACACATTTGACTACATCGCCTGTAGCTCGAGAAGGATTTACGAGTGATTGCCTCACTCCGATGGTAGTGCACCCCGAATCGAAAAGAATTGATACTGGAGTACCATCTATTAAGCCTCTATTGAAAACAAGAGCACCCCTTCCATTATGTGCGATTGACGCAGGGAGAGCGGGAAGCGGGTGACCGCAGCTTAAAATAGAAACTGTGGTTGGATCGAATAATGTTTTGCATTGCGAACACTCAGATGCTCTAGCAAAATCAAAAGCGGAATTTGCTACACTATTGGAGTCTTTTTTATCATTATTCTGATTACTGGTGTCGTGGAACTCCTGTTGTGCAGAGTTAGCCTGGTAATAAGATTTACCATGTCTTTTGTGTTGTGATCTACCTCGGTTATAATTGTCTCTATAATTATTATTTCCCCTTTTATAACCCCTATTTGGGTTTGAATCATAATATTCATGATCATAATCATCACGCTCATTATACTGAGTATCCCTGTAATATTGGTTCTTTTCTCTCCATGAAGCACTTGGGTAGTTCCTATAGCTACTCCCCTTTCGAGAATGTCTAAAATTATGGGTACCCCTCGCGTGTCGAGGACTATCAGCCCGATTCAAGTTCTTCGAAGAAGAACCCTGATTTGAGTGGTTATCTTGGTTTTGATATTTATTCCAATTAACCTTTTTATCAAATTTATTTTTAGCTCCTTGGAATTTGTGTGAGTAATTCTGATTATATTCTGTTGCCGAAGCAACTGGCATACTCTCTTTGATGTTAGAGTTACTAAGAATCATGTCAGGGTGTGCCGTGGCATACTGGTCACAATATTCTTCCATTTGCTTTAATGTACTAGGTTTACGCTCATGTAAGAACTCTAGGAATGGTTTATTTACCGAAGACATGACCTTGTCTCTTAGCAATAAATCCGTAAGACCATCAAATGTTTTCTCTATTTTGGATAATTCAATCCATCGTGAGAGTGTAAGTCGTGCTTTTGAAATGAAATCTGAGAATTCTAAACCTACCTCAGGTCTCATTGTTTTAAACAAAAGACGATAACCTTCTTCTGACAGCTGATATCTCTTTATCAAAGCTGCCCTAATAGCATCATAATTATCCTTGTCGGCCTCTTCAACCAAAGATAACTTAGTCAGAGACTCCCCTTTTAAATTTTCAGACAACTGATGCACATACTGTGATTTGTCAACATTATGAGCTCGACAAGCACGTTCAAATCTATCAAGCCAGAATGTTATATCATCACTGGCAGAGTTGAACGCTGGCACCTTGACCTTATAATTAAAAGGTTTACCATTACCACCAGATGCCTGATTAATATTACTCATACTAGTCAATCTTAATTTCTCTAATTCAAACTCATGTTCTCTTATTGCTTTTCTCTCTTCAGCTTCTTTATCTAATCTTTTCTGTTCAGCTGCAGCAGCAGCTTCTAATTTTTTCTGTTCAGCTGCAACTTCTAATTTTTTCTGTTCAGCTGCAACTTCTAATTTTTTCTGTTCAGCTGCAGCAGCAGCTTCTAATTTTTTCTGTTCAGCTGCAGCAGCAGCTTCTAATTTTTTCTGTTCAGCTGCAACTTCTAATTTTTTCTGTTCTGCATCAAATCTCCTTTCCTCCACTTGCATCTGCAATTTCTTTAGTTCAGCAGCAGTATCAGCTTCTTTTTCTAATCTTTTTTCTTCAGCCAGAGCTTTTCTCTCTTCAGCAGCAGCTTCTCTTTCTAATCTTTTCTCTTCAGCCAGAGTTTTTCTCTCTTCTGCAGCAGCTTTTTTCTCTTCAGCAGCAGCTTTTCTCTCTTCTGCAATAAAGTAATCTAATGTAGACATCTTGTCTTCTTAAATCAGAAACCTGAAAAAGTAAATAAATTACCCTATTTCACTTTAATGGGAGACAAGTCTATACCATAGACTTAGTCTTAGTGAAAAACTTGTATGGTTATTTTGTTTATCATATAACCAATGATAACTTGAGTACCTGTGGAAAACAATAATTGTATATCTCAAATACTGTGGGAGACAAGCCTTATAAAGGTCTTGTATACCTTAATGTAATCAATGATCACTTGAGTACCTGTGGAAAATAATATTTCCTATACCAATCACTTTGGGAGACAAGCCTTACAAAGGTCTTGTATAACTTAATGTAATCAATGATCACTTGAGTACCTGTGGAAAATAATATTTCCTATCCCAATCACTTTGGGAGACAAGCCTTACACAGGTCTTGTACACTTTGTTTTATAACAATAATAATCATAAAGTACTGATCTGTACTATAATATTAGTGTAATCAACTATACCTCCTATGTCATATGTCAACTAAAGACATTACAAAGGACAAACAAGAAAAGACAATCTGAAAACATTTGCAGAGATCAAATTAAATTAAATAGGAGAAATGAAAAAAATGATCACAGAAACCGTGATGATAACTGCAATAAGATAACAAGACAAATAACGCCACAGTGTATAAACATAAGGGTGTAAAGAACTGAAATGAAAGGAAAGATGAGACCTACAATTATACAAACAAATCAAACAAAAATAAAGAACAGAAAAATATTACAAATACAAATATGAAAACGGTCGTCACAGCTAACCAAATATTTGCAAACTATGTTGCATGCAAATTTCAATTAGAAATTGCTCCCTATAGAACGCCAGAACAAGACCAATATCACTTGGTATTTCCTGTTCTAGTCACCTCCCATCCAGGCCCGCAAACACATAACAATCACACATATAAACAAATAATATATAAACATAAATACATATAAATCATCAATGTGTGTATCATATAATGAAATGTGTTGCAGTTGTAATGTATTGTACTGTATGCTCAGTTTTAACAAATTAGACTACCACTTTATTGAGTAATAGATTTGCTTTCTAATTGTTACACTGTTCAATTTTTTTGAGCACATAAGAAGATCCAACGATGAAATTTGCACTTTAAGTTCAACATTGCTCTTCTATTTCAGCAGGATAAACAATCACTAGTTTAGAATCCTGACTGTACTGTGCCAAATGTCAACAAGTGCTGACCCAGATATTGCTACACTTGTCAGAACAGGTCAAGCTGACATTGATTGTATAGCTGTCCTGCTGGTGTTGATGTGGTCAAACAAATGTTCTTGAAACTGTAAAATGTGATTCTCAACACAACAAAACTGCGTAGGCTGGACCCAGGAATCTGGCTCACCACTGTAAAGTGTTGTGTAAAGTGCTGTATATAATCTTCTGTAAAGCTCCACTATCAATCACTGTAACATGTTGTTTGTGGTGTCACTACTGTATATGTCCATTGTAGTGTACAGAGTTGTTGAGATCAGGCATGCTCCAGTCTACCCAGCTGTAAATGGGTAACTCGCCCTAGACCTGAGTTAGGGAAGGCAAAGGCAGCTGTAAACAGTAGTTTCCCTCTAAGGCTCCAGGGGAAGCAGGCCCTAAACTTGGTCAATTCAACCGACGCAGGATGGTGTAGATATGGAGTAGAAGTGTAGAGTGTGATTAACGCGAATGGTGTACTGTTCGTATTCTGACCAATCTAATCACTCATACACTTGTGTCTACAAGGCACCAATGCAGACTGCTGGAATCTTTGTTTACACAGTTTATTTAGACGCACACACTGGGACATAATGAGTAAATCATGGGTACAGGTTGACACATCAATTTGTAGGCATACATAGCAGATCACAAGTCATGACACGTTCATAAATAATGGGTAGTACATCAATAGCTTCCAATGTCATGATACATAATGGCCACATCCCCTATCTGACTAAGCGCGTCAGTGAAGGCGGATCGGTAAGTAACTAAAGTTGCTTTATGTTCATAGTTTATATCATATATGAAACCATGGAAGGGGTTTCTATCAAAATTGAGATCTCCTTGCCACTGTCCGAATAGTAAGATACATGCCCCGTTCTTTGGACAGTGATTCAAAAATACGATGACAGGAATGTAACATGGCCGCCTTCCTGAGTTGTCGCTCACTCACAGGAGGGTATATCTAAGCCAAAGTTAATTTGAAATATATAAGAATAATTTCTTAACTCTTTCATTCCAGAGTTATTTTGCACGCTGTGCCAGACTTTTTTTGTGGGCAGAATTTTATAGAGTGAAGTGTTCATCTTTCAGTCTAAATTTGTTTGTGAATTTTCCTTTGAACATGTACTTATTATATACCAAACTGTAGGAAAATGGATAGAGAATTCAAATATATAATGTCTGTGGTAGTATTAACACAAGTATGTTCGGTATAATTTAATCATTTTGCATGTAAAATTGAAAAACGCTAAAAAGTTGACTGTAGAATACGATCTTACCAAAGACAAATTACTGTCGTAGACAATAAAACTTTCTTTTTAGTCTTCAAACGTCAAGTTAATCCATATACAAAGTAAAAAAAACATGCTCATGGCCAAAATTAGTAGATTTAGTGTTATTCGCACCAGTTTGTCCGTGGTTCTTTGTAAGAAAAAAATAAATTATGCAATCGTGCATTACGTAATTTTCAAACAAATAAATAAGAATAACGTCATATAAATACTTTTTTACTCTTGTTTAATGTTTTAATAGTATCCCTAGCTTCATCTTCTACCAAGAACTAGTGATTAGATGTTACGGTAGGTCTAGTTTTGTTGCTTTTTGATTGGCCAGAATATGACTATGCCCACTCATCAACTAAATCTAGTGTGTCTAGCTTTTCTGCATATATTCCGTATTTTGACAACAAACTGTGACTACCAAACAATCGTCATCAATGTCAGCAATGTTTCAAAGTAGATTGTCACAATTATTTGCTTAGGAGACTTAGAAAATGTAAATATAAAGCGTGACATATTTCTCTAGCAAAAACAACGAAAAACGTAAACACGCGAATCTTCACAAAAATTGTGATAATAACATCAAAACACGCACATGTGCTGATTAACTAAAGTCAAATTAGTTGTTTAAATAGTAGCGGAAGTCATTCTACGCGTTTTAATATATGAACTGCATTAAGCGGACGATTTTTAGGGTTTATTCATGATAAACTAAAAACCACGCTCTGAGCATTGCTGGGGCACGGCGTGTTGAATTTTGCAACGCTCAGAGCGTTGCTGTGGAGTCAAAGAGTTAAAGATCCTCCAAACAGGTCTACAGTAATCCAATTACTTCACGTAGACATAACTGCTATATGGAAGCCCGTCATCTTCATTGATACAAACGTGACCCTAGCGTTGTGAAGCACAAAATTCCAGCTAGGTCTAACCGACAGGAGATCATCAAAAATAGGGTCTGGAATTACCTGGAGTCCGAATCATACGTGGTACCGTACATTAGGAGAGTCTCTAACACAAGCTCTAGTAGAGACACAATCTCCTACAGAAGAAAACACTTCATAAATCATTTTTATTGAAGAATGTACCAGCCCTGGAAAAATGCGTACCCGCCATTGTAAACAGTACCTCGGAACTCATCACGACTTGTCAAGACAACTCATACTTCCGCTAGAGCGGCATAACAGAATATAGTCCTGCCTACCCATCAAAAATATACAATATAGGACTGATTCTACTTGTACTAATAATATGAATTCAGGCCATAAACATAATAAGCAAATTAATATATCTTCTGGCCCTAACAAATAAGTACGGACATGGGTGTCATATCCATGCGCCGAATCAATATCAAGAACGATTACTCCTATGATCAAAAGTGTAAATCAATCATGAGTTATCTCGCTTTACCATAGACAGCATTTTCATACACAAATGAATGAATGTCTATATCTTTTCCATATTAAATAGCCATATCGATTTTTGTAATATGTGCGTCAAAATATGCACGCAACACTAGGCCTAGGTAAAATATTAGAAAACATAGTAAATAACAGAGTAAAGTTTTATTTGGAAAAGAATAAAATATACAGCCAGACTCAATCAGGATTTAGGAGGGATAGATAACACAATGGATCAGATAATCAAAACGGAACATGACATCAAATTATGATTTCAAAAGAAAGGAAAACACAGTAGCAATACTCCTACATATACCTAGGGTCTATGATGAATGCTGGAGGGAAAGTGCCCTCTTTAAAATAAAAAAGATAGGAATTACAGGTGCAATATATAGATACTTAGAGAACTTTCTACAAGATAGATATTTCACAGTACAAATTAACAATGACAGGTCAGAATTGTATGAACAACAGAATGGCATTCCTCAAGGATCAGTTTTATCCCCTTAATTTTTTACTATAATGGTAAATGATTTGAATGAAGAATTTAAAGATATCAAAAATAATTTGACACAGTTCACAGACGATGTTGCTATATGGAGATCTGGGAAAAATCTAACAATATTATATACTAATCTTCAAAAATAAAGTTATAAATGGATGAATAAATGGGGATTTCACTTAACCCTCCGGAGGGCGCACTATGTGCGCCAAATTAAATTAAATTCAAATTTCGCGGTTTTTTTTTGCGATTGGCTGCATTCAACTCTTAGCTATTCCTTCATTCATGTCTTAGTTTTCATTCTGAACAGTTGTGTTGTTGTTATATGTTGTGCAACGAGATATTTAGGGTCCCGCAACTCGAGGAGTGTCATTAGTGGTGTATAAAGTGCGCCACGCGCTCGGTGATGTAACTTAAGTATATTTTTCAATTCAATTTTCTGTTTTTAAATTAAATTTGAGACCGCAGCAGGCCACTAAGAGCCTAATACATGTGAGAAGTGTCAAATTGCAGTAACGGATGTTGAGGATAACTAAAGTGATTAGTTCATGATTTATCTATCCGCTTACTCAAGTGATTCAGGGTCAGAGGCTGTCTAGTATGTTTCTCAAATAAATCGGCACTTCCATTATGAGTGACGAAAATTATAAATGATCGTCTATTTCTTTCATTGACAGAGTAAGAGATTGGATAAAGCAGAGTTCTAATATTACAGTATATTTTATTAATGTAATGCATGGAGATAAGGTTTATGACATTAAAAATATTAGTAGTTCATTTTACTCTATTAATGATTAAAGTAATGATTATGATGTTTTATATAGGCCTAGTTTATTTAAACGTATAACAATAAAAATACTTGTAACCTCCAAAGCTATGTTTCCTTTTTCATTTAAAAAGCTAAATTTAAGATTGAAATACCGTGACCGCAACTCAAATCAATGTACATACATTTGTTTTAAGCGGCGCACTCTGTGTGCCACGCGCCTGCTGTTGCGAAGAAAAGAAACGCGCCTGCCGGAGGGTTAAATGTGAATAAGACAGTAGCAGTGATCTTCAGTAAAGGTAGGATTGTTAAAAATAAGATAATTGACATAAAATTACAGAGGCAATGATAATTCTCTTTTGCTCATCAGTTGATAAATACAAGCTCACTAGCACATCACCAGAGTTAAATGCTGTGTTGTTGTGTTGCTTGTGGTTTGAGTATGGAATGTCAACTCGACCTACGCAGTGGTGTGTAAGCATGAAGTGAGAGTGTAATACGCGAATGATAAGAAGAGTTCGTGGTGTTGACAATTGGTCTTTTTCTTTCACTCATGTATGGCTGGAAGTCATCGACACCAACGACTGTGTACCTTTGCTACAGTTTAATTGGACGTACACACTCGACAGCACGGATAGTGACAAATCACAGGTTGGCATAATACATCATGGTACAGTGGATAAATGGTCTTGCAATGATACATGGGCACTCATGTAGAATAATAGCATAATGGACTGTCAGTAGACAACCACTCAGTATTGCCCATATATATATATCATCTGAGTTTACTGACAAAGCACGTCAGATTATAAACAACATTCAAGATGGCTTCTAGACCTAACCTCATCTAGCGAAGATTTCTTTAAATAATGTTCAGCACATATTTTTCATATAATCATATTGAACCGCCAGTAATGGGTTCTCATGTGTAGCAGTGATCTCTGGACTCAACAAGCGATATTACGGGGCATCCCTTTCTCTTCATGAAAGTCACAAAATATTTGGATACAAGATGGCTTCTCTCGTGAGCTGTCACTCACGTTTGGATACAGATAATGAATCTGTATTAAAGTTAGTCATTCATTAAATGTTCTCATTGCTCCGTAGATTCTATCATGATACAATTGACTTCATCATACAAGATATAGTGCTGCTAGAAATGAATGCCATATTCCCTCAGATGTACAAATCGTGTCTATCGAGAAACGGTGGCTTAGCAAGAGTTCATAAAAGGTGCTTTTGTTACCTTGGTATCAGAAATATGATTCTGCCATCCCTTGGCAATAAGAATAAACACTGGGGTAAAGCATACACGATAGGTCTAGACGACTATCACTTTCCCCTACACATATATCGATCACTTTTTCCGGCGACAAGCCGATTCAAAAAACCACAGCCCCATCATCAGGGCGAAGCCAAATCACACCTCTCTAGCGACACATCCGCCAAACAGCCCTTTGACCTTTCTCGCGACAAAAGACCATATAGTTCGACTTAGACATGCAAAGACATTCAGATATAAGACAGACTCGTCCTACCCAGACAAACAATACACATAAATTCAGGCCATAGATACACTGAAGCAAGAACAACCTATTTCTACCCAAACAAAGAATAAATCGCAGTAAAATTGGATTCATCCGCGGAGTTCGATCGAAAGTGACGACACTCCTTTCAAGGGAAGAAACTCAATAATGACTTTTCCTTAAGCACTAAAAAGTATCTATTTTGTTTACAAAATATTTGCGAACATAACAAGCATACAAATGTATTATATTGTAAGATATCAAAGACTGCACGTAACAGTCTTACCACACCTCCCGGGAAAAAAAAAGGAACTTTTTTTTTTTTTGAAATACATCTAGGAGCAACGTACAATAGGCTCACAACGCATGAATAATGCGCAGATGAAAATATCAGGAATAAATATAACGCCTAATATGAGGCTAAGTCGACTTATGGAGCGACTGGTGAGAATGTATCTCATAAACTGAGAGAAATTATTTCTCTACAAGTAAATTTTTCCAGGAAGGTGTCATCAAAGTATAATACAATTCTGGCAATTACACAATGCCTAAAAAATTTCATACCATAATTTCGTATTAGATATCTTAAATTTATGATTTATGAAGAAAAATCATCAAAGCACAGCGGTGAATAAACATCAATGAACCGCTAAGTAGTGATACAATCATTATATTATTAAATTACAAATGTGTATCTATCTTTATATAGAAAGGAACTATTATAAACTAGACATATCAAGAAGTCTAAGACCTAATAGTTATGTGGAATCATGTGGGCATCTTGACAGAATGTCTGCCATCACATTATCTGATCCACGAATAGCTCGCACAGAGAAATGAAAAGGTTGAAGAGCAGTTGCATATCGAGTAGACCTCGAGCTCTTCAAATTCTTACTCTGTATAGCAGTAAGAGCTTTTTGGTCGGTTTCTACTATGAAATGTGCGCCTAGAAGGAATCTCTGTAGTTTGAGGATCGACCAAACCATAGCTAATAGCTCACGGTCTAAAACCGAATAATTCCTTTCTGCCGCATTAAGTTTTCTGGAAATATACATTACAGGATGCAGAGTTCCAGAGTACTCTTGCATTAGTGCCACTCCAATCCCAGTGGATGAAGCATCACTACGAAGAACAAATGTCTTATCTTTAGTAGGTAACACTAAAATAGGTGGTGTTGAAAACAATGTTTTAATCTTATCCAAAGAGCATTGGCATTCCTGAGACCAGTGGACCATATTAGGCGAACCTTTCTTTAAAAGTGTAGAAAGAGGTGCCATGATAGAGGATAGATTCTGAATGAATCTGCCATAAAATTGAATAAGACCTAACAGACTTCTCACCTGTTTTTTAGTCTTAGGGATAGAGATGTTAAGTATCTTACTAGTATTATGATCCTCTGTCTTTAGGAAACCATGACCAACTCGGTGGCCTAGGAAAGAAATTTCGCTAAAACCAATATAAGCTTTAGAGGGTTTCGCTGTCAGGTTGGGCTCGCGCAAAGTAGACAGCAATTCATCTAACCCTGAATAGTGATCTTCCCAAGTATCGCTGAAAAGACAGATGTCGTCTAATTATGCAATGACATCTGACCGATAAGATAGGATTTGGCGCATCATGCGTACGAATGTAGCTGGTGCGTTCATAAGACCGAAAGGCATAAAATTCCATTGGAACAAACCTCTAGGTGTTGAAAAAGCCATGAGAGGTTTGGCGCATTCAGATAAAGGAACTTGCCAATATCATTTAGACAAATCAAGTTTAGTGAAAAAATGAGATTTGGAGAGTCGAGTAAGTAGCTCTTCCAGTAAAGGCATAGGTTCGGCATCGAACTTCGTTACTTGATTCAATTTGCGATAGTCAACGCAAAGACATATGTTATTGTCTTTTTTCCGAACAATAACCATCGGCGAAGAATATGCAGAGGTGGATGGTTCGATTATTTTCAAATCTATCATCTCATCCAACTCTTTCTCGACCTGTGCTTGAAAATGTATAGGTATAGGATAAGGTCTAACCCTAATAGGAGTATGGTCAGTTAGAACAATGTCATGTTGAATGACATTCGTTTGTCCAGGGATGTCAGTGAGTACATCCTGAAATGTTTGCAACATAGTTGAAACTTGTCGCTGTTCTCCTAGAGACAAATCAGGAGAGACAGTAACGTTCTTCCATGATTCACTAGAATGAAGTGGGATCATTGGAAGAGGAAGATTTACATCTGAAAAACTTGTTTCTCATCCTGTATCACGGACAGTGATGAGTAATGACCATGTTGTACTGGAGAATTGTCCATTGCTTGGAAAATGGGTTGTAAATAATCCGGACGTTCATGGAATTCAGTAAGCATATTGATGTGGAAGGTTTTATGCTTCCCATCAATATCGACAATATAGTCGACATCGGAAATTTTCGATATTATATCGTACGGACCTTTCCAAGAAATAAGTAGTCTGTTTTCCCTACAAGGTAGTAATACAAATGCTTTGTCACCAGGACAAAGTTGTCGTAAGCATCTCTTCTTATTGGCAAATTGCCTTGCCTTCTGTTTCGCAAATTCAGAAGAAGAAGTTGCTAATTTGCATGCTTCGATAATCTTTTGTCTCAACGCGATGACATATTCGTAGGATGACTTCGTGTCATCGTCAATATTGTCAGCTGTTATGAGATCATGAAGCAACGACATAGGGCCACGCGGACGCGCGCCAAAGACGAGTTCAAAGGGAGAAAATCCTGTATGTTCATTGGGTACCTCTCTGTAAGCGAAGAGGGCCGCAGGTAAAACTCTGTCCCAGTCTTGAGGATGATCCTCAGTTATCTTCCCTAGTAAGTTTTTAAGTGTTCTATTAAGGCGTTCGACCATCCCATTAGACATTGGATGATAGATACTACTTAAAGATCTATCTATCTGCAGAGTAGACATTACTTGAGACATGGTATCTGATATTAGTTGGGTGCCATGGTCTGACAATATCTCTCCGGGGAACCCCAGACGAGAAAATATAAGCCAAAGAGCATCTGCAATATCAGCAGTAGTAATGCTCTTCAGAGGAATAGCCTCTGGCCAACGTGTGCACATATCAACACACGTCAAGATAAACTGATGTCCTCTGGCAGACTTGATCTTAAATGGACCAATAATGTCTATGGCCATTTTTTGAAACGGCCGAATAGGAATGTCTGCCACCTGAATGGGTGCAGCATGCCGTGGACCTTTGGATTTAACTTCCTGACATACTTTACAAGATCGACAATAAATCCGTATGTCCTTGTTTACCAATGGCCAAAAGAAAGCCGCAAGGACTCTTGACTTAGTACGGGAAAAACCCATGTGTCCAGCACACTGAGAGTCGTGAGCGTGCTGCAAAATTTTAACTCTCAAATTCTTGGGAACCAGGATTTGAGAATGACTTGACGTAATGGAGTCTTGAACCATACGTACAAGTACGCCATTCTTCTTTGTAATCCACGATTTACGACTTGTGTCTTTATTCGGATCACCTTTAGTTGCAAGAATGAAGAATTTCTTCAGAGTGGGATCATCTTCTTGCTGTTTTATAAACGAGTCACGAGAAATTACCAAGGGATCATCTTGGTTATGCACTTCATTATCTTCAGTAGATGAAGTTTGAGGCATATTAAGAGCCTGAGCTTTAGTGACTACAGCGTTAGCAATCTGCATGTTTTGCCTTTCCCACTCGGAAATTTGTTGCGGAGTGCATTCTTTGACTCCATGAATGTGACCGATGATGAGGTCAGCAATCGGATTCGGAAGAAGACATGCGTGTACATCTCCTGTAAAGAAAGGAGTAGCAATCCTAATGATAGCAGTAGAGTATTTCTCTAATGTGCCGCCAAATGTTACACATTTGACTACTTGTCCAGTGGCATGGGAAGGATCTACGAGTGACTGCCTAACACCAATTGTGGTGTATCCAGAATCAAATAGCACGGAGACTGGATTGTTATTTACTAAACCCCTATGTAAGACAAGAGAACCTCTTCCATCATGCGCGACTGATGCAGGAAGAGCAGGAAGAGGATGGCCGCAGCTTAAAGTAGACACTGTGGTTGGCTCAAATAATGTTTTGCATTGGGGGCACTGAGATGCTCTCCCAAAATCAAAAGCGGAACATGCCATATTATTAGCGTCATTATTGTCTTTACTCTGTTTATAGGCTTCATGGGACTCTTGTTGTGCAGAGTTTGCCTGAAAATGTGGTTTATGTCTTCTGTTTTGAGATCTACCTCGGTTATTATTACCTCTGTAGTTATTGTTACCTCTATTGTAACCCCTATTTGGGTTTGAGTCATAGTTCTCTTGGTTACCATTATCATATTCATTATAATGAGTATCTCTGTAATTGCGATCTTGTTGACTCCAAGACGGATACCTCGGATAGTTTCTATAATTACTTCCTCTATGGAAATTGCTATAATTGTGACCACCCCTGTGTCGAGAGCTATCAGCTCGTCTCCAGTTCTTTGAAGAAGAACCCTGAAATGATTGGTTACCTTGGTTTTGATAACTATTATGGTTACCTTTTTTATCAAATCTGTTTTGAGGTCCCTGAAATCTGTGTGAATAATTGGGATTGTATGGTGTTGTTGAAGCAACTGGCATACTCTCCTTAATCTTAGTGTTGCCAAAAGTCACGTCGGGGTGTGCAGTGACATATTGGGAACAATATTCTTCCATTTCCTTTAGAGATTTGGGTTTACACTCATGTATAAATTCAAGGAATGGTTTGTTAACACATGACATAATCTTATCTCTGAGCAACAAATCCATAAGTCCTTCATACGTTTTTTCTGTTTTGGAAAGCTCAATCCAACGATCAACTGTGAGATGTGCCTTTGCAATGAATTCTGAGAATTCTACACCTGTCTCAGGCACCATCGTCTTAAACAAAAGGCGATAGCCTTCCTCACTTAGCTGGTATTTTTTTATCAAAGCCGCCCTAATGACATCATAATTATCCTTATCTGCTTCTCCTACAAGGCATAACCTAGTCAGAGATTCACCTTTCAAGTTTTCTGCTAATTGGTTAGCATATTGTGATTTATCCACATTATGAGTACGACAAGAACGTTCAAATCTATCCAGCCAGAATGTAATATCGTTACTGGACTGATTGAACGGTGGAACCTTAACCTTGTAAGTAGAAGGTTTACCATTACCACTAGATGCCTGATTAACATTAATCATACTTGTCAATCTCAATTTCTCTAACTCAAATTCATGTTCTCTTATTGCTTTTTTTTCTTCCGCTTCTAATCTTCTTTGTTCAGCTTCCCTGTCTAATCTTTTTTGTTCAGCTTCACTGTCTAATCTTTTTTGTTCAGCAGCAGCTTCTCTTTCTAATTTTTTTTGTTCAGCTTCAAATCTCCTTTCCTCCACCTGCATCTGCAATTTCTTTTGTTCAGCAGCAGCATCAGCTTCTTTTTCTAATCTTTTCTCTTCAGCCAGAGCTTTTCTCTCTTCTGCAGCAGCTTTTTTCTCTTCAGCAGCAGCTTTTTTTTCTTCTATTTGAAGTTTTCTCTCCTCTGCAGCAGCTTTTCTTTCCTCTGCAGCAGCAGCTAATGTCTTGTCATATTGAGCAACTGCCCATTCTTCTAATTGTTGACCAGTCTTATCAAGGGCTTTCCCTTGTATAATGAAGTATTCTAATGTAGACATGATGTCTAACAATAATACTAATCACTTGAAACAATAATAATACCACAAGTTCTTAATGACTTGATTAATCAGCACACTATCCCAATATCTGTGGGTCACAAGCCTTAATAAGGTCTTGTATAACAGTAATAATAATCAAGTACTGGTTTATACCATAATCCAAGTGCAGTGCACAAGCAATAGTGTCTTATGAAATATACCTATATAAAACATATGTCAACCAACGGAATACATAAAGTACAAATAAGACTGACAATACGAAAACGTTTGCAGAAATCAAATAAATCAAATAGGGAAATCAATGAAAGTAATCACTGAATCTGCAAGGAATAACAACACAAATGACATCACAGTATATGAATATAAATTGTGAATAGAACTGAAAGATAGAAAAGGGTAGACCAACAAATTACAAACAAATCAAAACAAAACTAAAGAACAAAGAAATATTACAAAAATAACAATAATTACAGTCTTCACAGCTAACACAAATAGCAACTAGTTGTTGCAAGCAAATTTCCAATTAAGGAAATTGCACCTAAAGAAAACGCCCACAACGGACCCTCTATCACGTGGGATATTCTGTTGTGAGGACACCGCCCAACCTAAACACAACCCGCTGACATATAAACTAATATATTATACAAACAAATAACATGTAAACATAAATATATAAATTATGTGTATGATAGTATGTGTTGCAAAATAGGCTCAGTTTTACAGTAATGGCAAAGTTATTCTTATGCACATAAATAAACTGCCACTTTATTGAATTACAAATTCTGGCCTTAAATATTAAAGTTCATATATAGAAAACATGAAGATCCATCGATGAAAATAGGACTTCTTAGTTCAATAATACTGTCTTCTTGTTAACATTGACAAGAATTGATCCAACTGTTCTGTGAAACTCTGTAATGTCTAATGTAAAAATGTCAACAACGCTGACCTAGATACTGCATTCACTTGATAGGTCACGTGACAAAGTGTTGACAAAGAGCAAACTAATACTGCTAGTGTGTCGTATCAGCCACAGGAAACTGTCTGGTATCGGTAGTCTGTTGACTTCTCAACTTCTGCGAGGTCAAACCCATAAAGCTGGCCCACCAGATGATAAACCTATGGTGTTGTTTGCTCCACTGTAGTGTACACAAACCAGTGCTACAATCCCAGCAATCAGTGGTGTTAAAGATGGGTGTATGCTGGAAGTGTGAGTGTAATACGCGAATGATAAGAAGGACAGTATTACAGTGTACACAGACGGATCTAAAGGAGATGATAACAAATTGGGGATAGGAATTTATGTTCCATGTGGCAAATGGTACTCGAAAAGCAGCAGCTGGGAGACTTTTTCAGCCCATAAATCGAGGATTCCTCAGCAAGAGAGAGGTTGGTAAGAAAACAAAGATGGCTGTATACCGCTCCACCTATGTCCCAGTCTTGACATATGGATGCGAGTCATGGGCAATGACTACAACCCATAAAAGCCAGATCCAAACCTCAGAAATGAGGTATCTGAGGAAGGTGGTTGAAGTAACAAGACGATACGTCAAGGACTTAAATCCTACCCCCTGCAGACCCAAGTAGAACAGTCCCAATTAAGATGGTTTGGCCATGTCTGCAGAATGGGAGAAGATCGGATACCACGACAAGCATGGGAAACAAAGAGCCAAGGATCCAGACCCCCAGGACGACCCAGAGTCCGCTGGGAGGACAACATTAGACAATCTTTGAAGGACCGAGGACTAGAATAGAACCAGGCCAGGAGGAAGACAGCCGATAGGATAGTCTGGTGCTCTCTCTTCCAAACCTCTACACCTCACGGTAGAAGGGGAACGACTAAGTAAGTAAGTAAGTGGCAAATGGTGAAAGGATATAGCACAACAGATAATACATCTATTTTCACAGCAGAGATTATTGCAATTCTGGAAATCGTCTCTGGCAACCCTCCTCATAAATTGACAGATTCACTTTCTGATATTTATGCTATAAGAAACTTACAAGCATGAAGTAGACCTGATATAGCAGAAGAGATATTACTGGCAAATACTTACCTATGGTCCAGATGATATTCTGTTCTAATAGATTGGATACTTTCACATAGAAGGAAATGAAAAGGCGGATAAAGAAGCTAAGAAAAGTAGAAATATTAGAAACCAAATAAATGTTAGGATGAGTAAAACAGATCAAAAGCTTAATTTAAAGAACAAATAACTGAGGAATGGACAGTAGAGTGGGATGGAAGTCTGAAGGGCAAACATGCATATAAATTGTTCAAGGCTCCAACAAGAACGTGTCATGTATCTAGAGAACTAAAAATTCCTAACAATAAGAAACTTTTTAGACTGCATCTAGGAATGGGCTATTTTAGAATAGAGGAACCTTACTGTACAGAGTGTCTTGAAAATAATGATAAAAGAGAATTTCCTATTAAAATGTAGGAGGTATGAACAACAAAGAAAACCAATCTTAAATTATTTACAGGCATGCAATTCATCCATAACTGTGGAACAGGTATTGAGAATAGATAGACCCAGAGAATTGCACAATATGGTTAAACAGTATGTACTAAGAACTAAAATTAATATATTAGGATCAATGATGGTGGGAGAAAAAGTGATAGTCATATGGGGGTGCTTGTATGGCTGATGTCTGATAATTATTGGTGGATTTGATGCAATCTCAAAAACTCCAAAGATTTCTCACCCATTTTCACCTTGTTAACGACAAGGCAGTTGTGAGAGACTTCATTTTAGTAGTTTTTTTTTTTTTTGTCTGATTTTTTTATTTGTTTGTTTTTGTCTTTATTTTGTTTGTGTTTTGGAAAGTGGAGGTCACACACAAAAACATTCACACTAATTTGATTTTGATTTACTCAATTTTGACTGAGTGGAGGGGAAAGAAAGTACTATATTTTGGTATTGGAAATCTGAGTTTATTTTCTTGAAATAATACACCATATGTCCTAATTATAACCTATCAAGGGCTGAACGAGATACTTAAAAAAAAAAGGGCCATCTTTTAAATACGTTTTTAAACAGAATTCAGTAAAATGGGGTTACGGTAAGTTTTAAGAATCTTAAACTTAACCTTAACGACATGGAGAGTAGATAAGTAGCATTTAACCCATGAGTAGGGTTTGAGTTGATGCTGACCAGGGCATGGCCCACTTGCCAGTGAGTATTGTGCAGGCACCTTAGGGAGGTCTCAAACTACTCCTGACCTGGTTGATCTGCCAAGGTGCTAGGTTTCTCCTATTGCAAACGATGTGTGTGACTTGTTTAGATGGCATTGAAGATGTCCTACTATACTTCACTTCATCCCAAACCCTGTTTCAAGCTTTTTTTTTTAAATTCAGGCCAGCTAACTTTAAAGTGGTATCTTATGGTGGCAGATGTATTACTAATTTAGCTTTTAACCTAAAGTATGTGTATTGTGAAGGCCTATATATTTATTGTGAACAGAAATGAATGATCAGAAATCCGTGAAAATTGTCATTTTTAATTTGTGAGAGTACTCCATTTTCCCCATCTCGGGGGCCTCATATCTTTCTTCCAATTGCTTGTTCATTGTCCATGTTTCTACACCATACAGTAATGAAAAATATGTAACATTTGATCATTTTCAGGTTTAATTTTTGAGTTAATTGTTTTAAATATCAGTATTTATCTCATGTTGTTGAATGTTGCTTTGGTCATTGCTACTGTTTTCTAGATTTCCATTTTACATCTGCCATCTTCTCTTACTATGTGTCCAAGACATGGAAGACTCTTGACTTTTCCAGTATTTTCCCATTTATTCTTATCTTTAATGTGTGCTTACCATCTGTTTTGCTAATTATCACTTTATCAGTGTTAGTAACTAATCTTTAATCATGATAAAATTGGTTTGTTAACTTAATAATAATAAAAATAATGAAAGCCCCTTCAGTCATAATTGACTGTGGGTATCCTCCCCTGATGTGATTGCCCTCAACTGCTTTTTTTCCTTATGTTTCTAGCATGTTCTTTTTCCTTCCACTTCTTTTGACAGCTTCTTTTTACCCAATCTGAGGTGTGCCAAAGAAAACATTGTCACTTGGTGCAATAGGTAGCTTTATCTTACTTTGTTGCTGGATTTATGTCTAGCACTTTCATATCTCTCTTGCACACATCTTTGAACCTCAGCTGTTGCCACTCAGCTGTTTTTTTGCCATCTATCAGTTGTCCATAGAAAATTTCTTTTAGGGATGTGACCATCTTCCATGCGGCGATCATGGCCAAGCCAGCGTAGTCTGTGCTGTATAAAGCAGTGTATTCATGCTTTGAAGGCCAGACCCTCGACATTTGTCATTTTGTCCTTGCATGAAATGCCAAAGATGCAGAAAATTTAACATTTGATCATTTTCAGGTTTAATTTATGAGTTAATTGTTTTAGATATCAGTATTTATCTCATGTTGTTGATTGTAGCTTTCGTCATTCCTACTGTTTTCTAGATTTCCATTTTACATCTGCCATCTTCTCTTACTGTGTGTCCAAGACATAGGAGACTCTTGACTGTGCTGTCTAAAGCAATGTATTCATGCTTTGAAGGCCAGACCCTCGACATTTGTCAATTTGTCTTTGCATGAAATGCCAAAGATGCAGTGTAGACATGGAGAGGAGATAAGTAACATTTAACCCATGAGTAGGGTTTGAGTTGATGCTGGCCAGGGCATGGCCCACTTGCCAGTGAGTATTGTGCAGGCACTTTTTATACTTAAAGTTTAACTGAAATGTCTTTTTTGCTGGTGCCTTTTAGTTAGCACTTAGCTTGTATGAGTAAGTCCTGCAGCTGTGGTCATCAATTTTGTGATGACGAAAGCCTTCTCCACACTCTCTTCCATTGTAGGCGGTTATGGTGTATGCTTTTCTCTCAAACTAGCGGCGTTAGTACCACAAATCTTCTGATGGCTTGTAACCACGAACTTTAGACAAATAGAAAGAAACAAATGCCTGCTAAGTACATTTGTTCACCACAAACTAACAGCCCATTGTCATGCGCTCCACGCACCAATGTTAACCTCTCAGAAGAATTAAATTCCAGAGAACTTAGCAGGCATTTGTTTCTTTCACCCGTGTGTTACCGGGGCCCGAAAGGGGAGCAAAGAATAGTAAAACTGTCCCCTACCAAGCATGTCGTAAAAAGCGACTAAGGAGGGTTGGGCATGGGGCCGGTTACACCATCCTGTAAAAAAATTTAAACCACAAAAAACTTCAACAAATATGGACAAGTCAAATAAAGAAAATAAAACACAGCCATCCAAGACAGGGGAAGGTCCTCTCGCGGGGAGGCGTATGATGCAACACAGAGAAAGCCGAAAGGAGTCTGTGTTGCTGACTAACCTTCTTTCTTCTAGGAGAACTTCCAGATATGGCACCTGGAATGTTCGGACATTAAACGAACAAGTCTGTAGCTTTTTGTTGTTTTTGTCCTCTTTAATTTTTGCACTCTTGTAACTTTCCCTTCTTAGGCAACTTGACCAGATAACCTTCCTTCCATTCTGCTGGTATTTTCTCTCTCTCCCAGACTTTGCCAAGTAGTTTGTATAATATCTCTGTAGAGGTATCAATATCTGCTTTGATGACCTCTGCTGGAATGCCATCAGGGCCAGTTGCTTTTCCATCTTTCAGAAGCTTAACTCTTAGTATCCGGCAAGCCCCGTGAAGTGGCGCGGGTTTAGTACCAATTTTACGGCTCGCCAGTTCAAGTGGCGCGCGACAGTAACGATAGCTAAACTAGCGCGTAAAAATGCGGTTTTAGCTGCCGTATAGTAAGAGTTAATGGCTTTCTTCAACAGAATATAAATCAACACAGTTGCCCAAAACAGAAGAAGGTCCTATGGAAAGGAGGCGCATGAAGCAACCCAGAGAAAGTCAAAAGGAGTCTGTGTTGCCGATTAACCTTTTTTCGTCTAGGATTGGCACCTGGAATGTTCACACTCTATGTGAACAAGGGAAAACTGCACAGGTAGCAGCAGAAATGACAAATTACAGGATTGATATCCTAGGTCTCTGTGAGACATGGTGGAATAGCATAGAGAGGAAGAGATTGATCACATGAGAAATGGTGTTGTCCTCAGGACATGAAGAGGAAAGAGCCCACTGCAGTGACGTGGTGGCTCTAATGCTGTCTAGGGAAGCACAGAAGGCACTTATAGAATGGGAAGCAATGGGACCCCAAATTATAACAGCAAGGTTTAAATCAGCCAAAAAGAAAGTAAATATAAACATCATCCAGTGTTATGCACCAACAAATGATAAAGAAGAATCTGAGAAAGAAGACTTTTACACCAGATTACAAAATGTCTTGGACAAAATGAAAAGAAAGGACATCACAATTTTGATGGGGGACCTAAATGCGAAAATAGGCACAGACAACACTGGCTTTGAAGAAATCATAGGAAAGTATGGATTAGGTATGATGAACAAGAATGGGGAATTATTAGCCAACTTCTGTGCTTCAAATCAAATAGCTATAGGAGGAAGCATATTTCCACATAAAATAATACATAAAGCAACATGGATATCACCAGATCACAGAACTGAAAATCAGATTGATCACATATGCATAAGTAAGAAGTTTAGGTCATCATTGCATGATGTAAACATATGTAGAGGAGCAGATGTGGCATCAGACCACCATCTTCTGTTGGCTAAAACAAAATTAAAACTCAAGAAATTTACAACATTTATTTATAAACCACTCACTTTTAGGAGGAGCTCATTCAAGCATGTCCAGGATGCTAGAGTCTGGAGGGGGCCATAGATTGGAAGTGATCACTACCTGTTAACAATCAAAAGAACAACTGAAAGAGTTGCTCTGCCTAGGAACTGCCTAAAATCACACAAGAAACTAAGTAAACGAACAGGAGAAATGAGCATTAAGACCTTCAAGCTGAGAGAGCCAGAAATTAAGACCAGATATCAGGGGATTATTGCTGCAGCGGTGAGCAACGCAGAAGAACAACCTGATGACTTGGAAACCCTCTGGGTTAAATTCAAGGACATCATAAAGACAGCTGCTGCAGAAGCATGTAGTGAAGTCTGACTTGGAAACAAGAGAAAGAGGACAACTTGGTGGACAGAGGAAGTCAAAGAGAAAATAAGAAAATGGCATGAAAACAATACTTAGGAGCTAAAAACACAACAGGACAAATGGAGAAATATAGAGAATATGTGATATTCAGAACAGAAGCGAAGAACAAGGTGCTAGCAGCAAAACAGAAGTCCTGGGAAGAATTTGGAGAAAAGCTAGAAAAGGATGCGCAAGAAAACCAGAAATTGTTCTATAAGACCCTAAAGAACATGAGGAAGGAAAAACAGTGCCCTCTTAAATTTATAAAGGACAAGCAAGGCACATTGCTTACAGCCCCAAATGAAGTAATGGAAAGATGGAAAGAATATTTCTCAGAACTCCTTGATGGTGAGCAAGGTCAAGCATCAGAAATGATAACCACTAGCATAGAAGAGAACACCAACGGTGCTGAAGATGACAAAAATGGAAGAACTGAAGGCAGCACTGGAGAAAATCAAGATGGGCAAAGCAGCAGGGTATGATGGTATAATACCAGAAATGGTTAAGTACATGGGAGCAGCAGGTGACCTATTACTCTTAAGGATCCTACAGGCAGCGTGGAGCAACTAGACCATACCAAAGGATTGGGAGATTGCCATCATAACACCGATTTTCAAAAAGGTGACAATCGACATTGTGGAAACCATAGAGGCATATCCCTTCTCAGTGTCCCTGGTAAAATCTACTCTAGAATCCTAGAGCAGAGACTCAGACGCCTATCTGAGCTACAATTGGATGAGGTCCAGTGTGGATTCCGACCAAACCAAAGTACTCAAGACCTAATCTTCACACTCAGACAGCTGAGTGAAAAGGCTCTTGAGTATAAGAGTAAGATCCATCTCTGTTTCATAGATCTGGAAAAGGTGTTTGACAGGGTCCCCTGGAGCAAACTTTGGGACTGTTTGGCAAGGAAGAACATTCCAGCACCTCTGATTCATGCTATACAGAGCTTCTACAAGTCTTGCAGAAATTATGTGAGGACAGCAAACCATAAGTCAGAAGAGTTCAGGACCATCACTGGTGTAAGACAAGGTGATATCCTGTCACTTTATCTTTTCATACTCCTCATGGACGATGTCATCAAGGCATGTAAGGAGAGAACAAGAAAGTATTCAGTGGGGTACTGGAAGATGAAACAGGTCTGTATTTCAGAGGCACATCTCCAATCCAACCTGCAAGTCTGGATGGAAGAGCTGGAGAAGAGAGGGATGGTCATAAGCAGCTCTAAAACAAAAACCATGGTGATATCATGAGAAGAAAGAAGGCATCAGATTAAGCAGGGAGAACAGGTTCTGGAATAGGTCAACCACTTTAAATACCTCGGAAGGGAGGCGTCAAAGAAGAGTTGGTAACTCGAAAAGCAGCAGCTGGGAGACTTTTTCAGACCATAAATCAAGAATTCTTTAGCAAGAGAGAAGTTGGTAAGAAAACAAAGATGGCTGTATACCGCTCCACCTATGTCCCAGTCTTGATGTATGGATGCGAGTCATGGGCAATGACTACAACCCACAAAAGCCAGATCCAGACCTCAGACATGAGGTATTTGAGGAAGGTGGTTGAAGTATCAAGAAGAGACATGGTCTGCTACTAGATGATATGTCAAGGCCTAAAATCCCACCCCCTGCAGACCCAAGTAGAACAGTCCCAAGTAAGATGGTTTGGCTATGTCTGCAGAATGGGAGAAGATCGGCTACCACAACAAGCATGGGAAACTAAGAGCCAGGGTTCCAGACCTCCAGGATGACCCAAAGTCTGCTGGGAGGACAACATTAGACAATCTTTGAAAAACCGAGGACTAGAATGGAACCAGGCCAGGAGGAAGACAGCCGATAGGATAGTCTAGCTCTCTCTCTTCCAAACCTCTACACCTCACGGTAGAAGGGGAACGACTAAATAAGTAAGTAAGTAAGAAATTTTTAACAGTATATAGCTATAGACAACAGTGTAATGTGGGATATCTAAGAAATCAGGAAATAAGAGAAAAGTTTTCTATCACAGTATCCAACAAATACCAAGTACTCCAACAGCTGGAAGATGAAGCAGATACAGAAGACCAGTGGCAAGAAGTTAAAAAAATATATGGAACGAGACATGTGAAGAAGTACTGAGAAAAAGAGAACATCAGCACAAAGCATGGATAACAACAGAAACCATTAGCAAGATAGAAGACAGGAAAAACAAGAAAGCAGATTTAAACAGAAGCAAAACCAGAAGCTCCAAAGCTAAAGCTCATGAAGTGTACATAGAAGCAAACAAAGAAGTAAGAAGAAACATCAAAAGAGACAAGAGGAAGTATACTGAAGAGTTGGCAAGGGAAGCAGAGAAAGCTGCAGCCAAAAGAAATATGAGAGACCTGTACAACAACACAAAGAAGCTAACAGGGAAATATAAGCAAGCAAATGGCCTCATAAAAGATAAGAATGGAAAATTGCTTAGTAATATACAAGAACAAATGAAGAGATAGACAGAACATTTTAAGGAACTTCTCAATAGACCAGCTCCAACTAATCCCCCAGACATCCAGCCAGCAGGCGGAGCTACAAATTAGCTGTGAACGACCAAGTAGAGAAGAAATAAAGAAAGAAGAATAAAACCTATATTAAGCTCACTAAATAATTCTCATTTTTTGTTTCCATGCCAGAATCATGATGGTCATAACTACACCGAAGACTGCGATACTCGTGATCAGATAGTTGACATCATGGATACAGAAACACCAAGAATTAAGAAAGTAGAACAACCTGGCTGTTGTGAAGATCAAGGTAGTGAAATGGTAGTCTTATAGATGAAATAATACTTTTTTAAAAATATTTTTTTAAAATTTATTTATTTTAAAAAAAAATTGTTTTATTGATTTCTGAGAAACTAAATCTGAATTGTTAATTAAAAAATTTGTAAGATCAGAACATCACTTAAGGTACAATATGTAGAGATAATAGTGAATCTACTCATGAACCTTTTGCCTTGTCTGGCATTCACATTTATTGTCATATATCAGCACTCACACACACACAAAATTCTGAGACATCGGTAATATAAAACAAAATATTCACAGATAGTGTAATGGTTCATATCATACCAAATTTGCAATGATTTCATCTTTTTATTCCTCAGAAGTTACACACATTAACAAACAAATCATTTTTAGTATTTTGTCTTCTTGTAGTCAGTCTTTTTGATGTTTGTGTTATTTGATCTGTGTGAATCTTTTAAGTGTCTATGTGTTTTCGTGTGTGTGTGTGTAAATATTTATAGTGAGTTTTCTATTCATAAGGCTAAAGCTGCCTGACCCTCTCATTTTCTTTAAAATTGATTAATTGGAACTTCGTCACTGCCATTCAAACAACATATAAATTATTGATGTATTATTCTCCAACACCAGAGAAGTTGTTTTGTTGAAGTTTTTGTGGTAACGATTTTTTTACAGGAAGGGGTAACAGCCCGAAGCACAACCCTCCTTAGTCACTTGTTACAACATGCATGGTAGGAAACAGTGTTACTACTCTTTGCTCCTCTTCTGGGCCCTGGTAACACACTGGTGTTTGTTCCTATTTAGTGTCTCAAATTGTGTTATAAATTTAGGTACCATATTGTGTCAGCATTTTTACTTTGCTCATGATTGCTCTAATTATGTTTTCCCTGAAATAAAATCCCTTATGTTATTCATCTCTTTCAGTCTTCTACCTGACCTATCTCTTACTACTTCCAACTTTGCCCTTGTCACTTTTATGATAACTAGATTTACCTGTCATCTTTACTTTATTCATAATTGTCATCACTTCACGATTTTACCCCACAGTTTTACTTTCCATTACAACTCTTCAGCCACCACACTTCATTCTCGGGAACAGCTCCTCATAAAACATACAGAGATTAAATTTGTTTTTTAATATAGGCATTTTTTCACTGCTAGCCACTCTCACCTCTTGTCTGACTTAAGTTTCCAACAATCCCAGCTACTATTTTTCACAGTCTCACCTCCAATACATTAATTTGTACCTGTTTTATATTCAAGATTCTTTACAAATCACTTTATAATTTCTTATCTACCCAAAAACAAGGAAAGCTCATCTCCACCCCACTACTACTGACATCTCTTACTCCTTCCATATTTATCAATCTCTTCAGGGCAAAACATGTACAGTGGATCAAACAAACCTTACAAAGTCCCACTTTACATAAAAAATGTATAATAAATTATACAAGATTCATAGTTTGTAATATTTACTTGGCCATACTTTTCAGCCATACTGGTTGCTGTGAAGATTTCCATTTAGCATAATTTATGATGTTGTCCTTATATTTATTCACTGAAATTTTACAAATTTATTACATGTTAAAGAGGATCCCGTTACATGCCCATTGAGGCATATTGGGAATATGATGTTAGGCCCATATTTTCTTAACCATATGACACACTAGGGGTGATGTGGTCAGCATCACACCTGCCGCCATAAACTTCCCAGAGTTGCTCTGGTACCCAATTCATGAGGCTGGGTCGACCCTGGAGCCATTTGGGGACTAAAAAATATCACATCAACTGGGTGTCAGCTAGGAATCAAACCAAGACCATCAAGCTGGGAAGACAGTGCACTAACCACTACACTACCACAGCTCAACATGTTATAAGAAATATAATAATGATATTGTGTTCAAAGTCTTGAGATTATATATGACAAAGAGTTTCACACATTCTTGTGTTCTATGTTGCTGGTAGTGATGCCTAGACAATTAATGCAAGACCAGAAGTGTCACCTTTCTTTCTCTTTCTTCCTTCTGGTAAGGGACTCTAATATAACTATTATGAGTAAAATTCACAACGTTTAAGTGTGAAGTATATTCAGCTTGACAGAGCTTCATTTCTTATATTTTATTATGGATTGACTCACAATAAACGGAAATGACGTCATACCGGGATAGTACAGTGGCAGATGCCAGTTTGAGCAGAAGTGGAGGTTTTATCGTCTGCAAGAGAGAGATGCCAATTGTGTTTTAATGCAAGAGGTCACATATGTCTTTGCTCCTGCAGTTTACTGTGTTTTCCCTGAGTTTTACCATCACTAGGACACCAATATACTCATTTGAGGTGTTACTAGTTTCTTTGAATGTCAGGGAGTAATTTTCATTATTGTGTCAATTGTATCAATATATTAAACTGTTGAGAATGCAAGGACAGCATCTCCATAGCGGAACGGACTGCCTGACGACAGTATGAAGACTGCAAATTACTGCCTTTCCCATTGGGCTTGAACATATTATTATACTTGATGGAGCTATGTAACAGTACCTTAATAAATTGTGTCTTGTGAACTGTGAAGAGGAGTTACACTTATATTGGCATTCAAGTTGATACGTGTCTGTCAACATACTCCTATGTGTGTATTTGGCCATGGACATTGTTCCGCTTAATATATTACTACAACTGATGGATGGCACTCATCAATAGATGGTGGGATTTGAATCATGCATTTTTAATCGTTTTCAAATATGCCAAGTGTATTTTCAAGTCTAAGGACTTTTTTGGTACGATTATGGTACCATGCCTAGCGGCCATTGTTTTACAAGAGTATCGTCTGCTGACCTGTCAGACCATTTGGGGATGAAAGAACTTTAATTACTATTGAAATTGTTGAAGTATCAGCTTCAGAAGGTGAAGTTTCTGGAGGAAGCAAATTTTTCTGCATCATTATGGTGCTACCATGCAGTTTTATGCCCGATGATGGCATGCATTCAAGTAATTTTTGTGAAGTTTATCAAGAGGATGACTTACAAAATGGCAGTCCTGTTCGAGTGGGCAGATTGTTGAAAGCTAAACCTAACCTTGTCGCTGTGATTAGTGGATCACCTCTCCTTGTGGCTCAGAAGTTGGACCCAGGAGGAATTTTTTTTTACAACAACAGATAAGTAAATTTAATGATCCAGCAGTTTGAGTTTGAAGAATCTGTTTGACAGGGTTCATTCTTATATATGTTTTTATGTATCTGTGTGACCATATGTTTGTTTGCTAGGTGGGTTTGGTTGGTGAGGGAACCACTAATTCACAATACCCATCCTATGGTCGTGAATTCTTGGTTGTTCTTTAGGGTCGGTATATAGTTTTTTCAGATAGTGGGGGCCGGCATTACAAAGCTGTGTGTTTCACTGCTACTACAGAGTTTACTATAGCCATTTTTGTTAGTTGTTTTGCCCTGTTTATTTGTAAATTTGTTGTCAAGTTTATTGTATTTTTATGTGGTTTATTCTTCATTAATGTTTGTCAAATTTGTGCACCTGATTTTGCTATTCTTCAGTTATTAGATGTATTATATGTTGTGAAATTGTGCTTGTAGTGTCATAAGTGTGGTAGAGCCAATTTTCTTTCATTTTTAAATATGTCATAAATTTCTGACATAGTTCATTCCTTAGTATTTTTATGTGTTGGCTCTTTCTACTGTTTTTCTGTAATCTTGTTTGAATTGCTATTTCTTTTTGCTCCTACTGTACTATCTATAGTTCAGTGCAGCTTGTTGATATTGATTGGTGAAATATTTGTTAGTGATATTGATCACAGAGTAAATATATATTAATTAAATTATTATTGGACAAGTTTAAGTCACAATAATAGTGAAATATGGCTACCCTTGAATCTTTTGTTAAGATTGGGATGGAACTTGTATGGAGGGAGATACTTTGAAAACCTTTGCTCTCACTGAGCATGCAAAGGAAGTGAAGAGATTAGATGACATAGCAAGAGAGGAGAGGGTCTTTGCCAGGGAACAGAAGAAGAGAGAAGAAGATTTATCTCTTGAACATGAGAATAAGAGGCTAGAACAGGAAAATAGGAGAAGAGAACAAGAACTTGAGCTTGAAGAAAAAAGACAAGAAAATAGAGGCTAGAATTAGCTGAAATAAAAAGAAAAAAAGATTTAGCTCTTGGACAGGAGAATAAGAGACGAGAACTTGAGCTTGAGGAAAAAATATTGGCCCATGCTCAGAGGATGGCAGCAATTGAGTTGGAAAGATTAAAATTTGAACATAAACAAGTTAATCCAGCAGGTGAGGAGGCTGGAAAGAAAGACCATGCTTCTACTTTTAAATTAAATTTACCCAAATTTGATTCCAATATAGACGATATTTCGTGGTTTTTGAATAGATTTGAAACATGTTGCCAGGAATTCAAGATTGATAGAGCTACATGGCCTAGCAGGTTCATGAGTTTATTGGTCGGTGAGGCTCTTACAGCAGTCTGCACTATGGACGATCAAACTAGAAATGATTATGATGCGGTGAAGGCTTTATTGCTAAAAGAATACTAACTTGAAGAAAATGGATACAGATTGAAACTGAAATCATTGTTGCCTGATTCAGCCAAAGATTTTGCTGAATTTATTGCAGCCATTAAGCTTTGTTTTTCTAGATGGTGTCACGAAGTGGTTTTAATTTTATAGAGTTTGCCTGAATGAAAACAAGACCCTAGTATGAGAAAGTCTGAGAAGATAGAATTTAGATGGAAAATGACATGCCTGTGGACAGGTGGGACTATTGGCTCAAGGGATAGAACCAGGTTTTGACTCGCCCTTGCCGCTTCGTGACGTCAAACTGGCTATAATCTCACCCCCCTCTGACTTCCTTTAAATACAAGGAGATAAGGTGTATAAATACGACCACAAACACCACTATACAGACAACATAGAGTAAGTATAGTAAAGAATAGAAGCTGATCCAGTAAATCATATATTTATATATTTATTTACATACAAGAAAAACAAAAAAAAATGGCATCATACGTCATCAAGTCAGTCGATAGCGTGCACTGTTGCACGGCCTGAAAACAAGTAATGATTAAATAGCAAGACCCTCAACAAAAAAAAACCTCAATCACATTCACTCTTCCTGTCACCCTGCTGAGGAACAATAAAAATGGTTAGTGCTTTAAAGTACTTTGATCTTGTGGGGCTGTCAACTTTAGCCTCCACTCTCTAACATTAATAAGATTTCTATTGTCTCAGTCCTGGTGACTCTTCCTCAACGAACGGCTACACAGCTTTCTACTAGTGAGGCGATAGGCGCCAATAACTACACCACAAGAAATGCTAAAATAATAGACTTGGTTTTTCGAACGCAGACTCAGTGTCTATCCGTCCAATGGATACTGAACAGACCCTACTGGTCCTGTCTATTTTCTCCCTCCTTCTCTATCTTTCTCTCTTGATCTCAGTGTCTCTCTAACACTCAAGGGCTGATGATGCGGCGTCTCCGCTACTCTCTTCTCTACTATCAGGACCCAGGGATGTTAACCCTTTCCCCTGCTCCTGAATTCGGTGCTTGATTTACTGTCGAAATTTTCACTGCCGCTGAATAATTTCCCTCTTTTAACCCGCTCCGGAGTTAGAGGAAAACAAGGCTTGAATTCTGGCTGTGTGAAATTACACCAGTCTCCGACCTCGTGTCGATGCTGGAGATTATAATAGCGATGCGCTCGGGCAGTGTGATAAATAACCCCCGTTCCCGCTCCTCACTGCAAAAGACCATAGGTTAATTTTCTTTTGCTTCTGACGATAACTCGAGTCCACTGACTACGGAGGTATGTCCTTGTGCCGTGGGTAAATTGCACGTGGGCAAATTTACGCTCCCCACTGATTCTTGCCGGGACTCGCTGAAATTAAAAGAAGATGCGTCTATTGTATAACAATTCCAACCTAACGCATCTCTAACCTAACTCCCCTTCACTCATCATTTACAACAATACATAAAATAATATTGCCCACGTGGCTCACTCGTCATGTACAACAATACCAAAAATTAATATTACCCACGTGGCACTTAAATCTCTCTCCTTCTCTCGTTCTTCACACAATACATAAAATACCACTATCCCACGTGGCCTTTTCATCCCCCCTCCTTCTACTAAAATCTGCCAGGTAAAATAAACAAAACCTCCCGACACCGTCTGACACGTTACATGGCCGTTACGCATGGCCGATCACGTGTTCAAACTTGACAAAAATAGGGAAATCCTTTTACCCATTAACACAGGAGTTTCCCCGGCTTACTCCTATTTAAATTAAACCTCGCTGTAGGGATGATTTATTTCCCCACGCCGTATAATTCACTGATAACATAAGCTCACTGCATTCCTCACATTTAAGGCTCAGAAAAATTAACGTACACACCAAGGATTTCCCAATAAAATTACATTAGAAAATATACAGGAATAAATGGTGGTTTTACATAACATTCTACAAATCTGGGCACACGTGTAGCTTATAACTTCCCACGTTCCTATCTACTGCCAAAATCATAGAAAGAATAAGCACACTGTTGCATTTACGTCGTTCTTCAAAAATGATAATGGATGGCACTATCGTTTTTTTAAAACTAAAAAGTTAAACTTTACCTACGGGCGAATTTCTGAAAAACCCACTAATAAGTAAAACGATTAATAAAATAGTTACATACCGATTATCGCTGGTTTTTCCCACAGTGGAGAACGATAAATTATGTAGTCCTACGGCCAGGCAATTATTTCTTCAGAGACAATTGCCCGCAGTTTCCTCTCTCAGTATATACAAGAGAAACCGCCCACGCGGATTCCCTTCCTATGCAAATCGCGGACCAATGGCAGCGCTAGGAAAAATCAAATCCCACGTGTCCAAAAAATTGTGTCACATTACGTGATTTCCTCGTGCTACTGACGCGTCATACAGGAGTGCCCGAAAATATCGATTTTCGTAAACAATGAAATCTACGGGAAATCGCAAAAAATTCAGAAGAGGGTAAAACTGATGCTAGACTAAAATAAACCTACCATCATAAAATGAACCCATTAAAATTACCTCCTCAAATATACCGAACACGATATATTCACATGAGAAGAAACAAGGCAAACCCATATAATTACAAAGTGAAAAGAAATGGTGAAAACTCAAACTAGAACCACAGAATAGGGCCTGTTAAAAGACAGAATTACAATGTAGCATCACAGATGGGTTGATTTATCAAAAATTGATAAAACTTTTGATGGGCTGGCTGACTTAATTTTAAGAGACAAAGTGTTGTCTTCAGTCAGTGGGGACTTTTTGTTATTTTTACAGAAGAGGAAGCCTGAGTCATTGTCTGCCTTGGAAAGTCTTGGATGGCAGTACCGAATTGTACATCCTGGAAGAAATCTTAGCAAGGCTAACAGAAAGGATCCATTGCCAGTGGCATCAGCTAGAACTATGACTTTCAATCCACCCAGACAAAGATCAAATAGCATGAACATTAATTTTCGATTAAATCGACATCATAATACTGGATCTTTCAGAGGGAGGTATAATTTTTTACAATAGGTCACAGCAACCTCAAAGTACTTCCAATCATATGATGATGGATATACCTCAACAGTACTCTTCCAGACCTAGCAGGGATTGGAACAGAGGGGGATACAATTTCCAATCAGAGGACATAAATCATTATATGGAAATAATTACAATAACAGGAGTTTTCAACATAACAATAACTTTCAACGTTCTAGAAATCCTGAACGTTCCAATGCAGTTGTGCATCAAAGTGAAAATAATACAGTTAACAATGTCCAAAATAGCAATGTTGCTTCTCATGCAAATGCATGTAGTGTGGACTTGTTCAATAGTGCTAATTGTTCTGAATGCAATTCTTTCTTTCAGCTGGAGGGGGTTCCTAGGCTCCTGTGCAGTCACCCTTTGCCAGTCATGTCCTCTTATGATGGGACAGGATCATTAGTATTCAATAAAGATTTTGTAAACAACCAACTTGTTTCAAGACACTGGATGCACTACTGTGGGGGTTCAAAGATCATTAGTTGACCAAGCCGATTACACAGGCAAAGAAGTCATGTGCATCACATTCGGGAGCATAGTTGAATATTATCTAACTGCGGAAGTATTTTTAGACACCCCTTATTTAAAAGGAAAGACTCTAGTATGTCTGTTGGACAAACCAGTGGCTGGGATAATTTTGGGGAATATCCCTTGACTTCTTTAAATCACTAATGATGATATTTTAAAATGGGAACAGCAACATTTGCTGATTGCAAATGCTGTTACTACCCGAGCTCAGTCTCATGCAGAGTTGAATGAACGGGTACAAATTGAGGAAGTGAATGATGAGGAGGTGACTAATGAAGATGATTTACAAGCTGAACTTATTGACAAAGATTCATTTATAAAGATGCAATATGAAGATGATTCATTAAGAACATTTTTTTCAGGTTGCCAGGTCTGATGATGTCGTGTATAATGATAATTCCTTACACTGGTATACAATCAAGAATTGGATCTTGATTCGTAATTTCAAAGATCCAACATCAGTTCAAAAAACAAATTAATGGTGCCTGCTAATTTTTGACCATTTGTCTTATGTCATGCTCACGATGTTAATTGTGCAGGACATTTAGGTATTGACAGGACAAAACAGAGGTATTGTCTCATTTCTTTTGGCCTGGGGTGACAAAGGATGTGAAAAGCTTTTGTCGTACATGCAAAATATGCCAAGATGTGGCAGCAAAATGCCCCAAACATGATGCACCTATCCAGGCATCAGACATATCTTTGCGACCATTTGCAAAAATGGCAATCGACCTCATAGGTCTGCTGCCAGTCATGTCAGCTAGAGGCCACCGTTATGTGCTAACGTGCATTGATATGTGCACATGCTGGCCAGAGGCTATTCCTCTGAAAACAATATCTACTACAGATGTAGCTGACGCACTATTTTTAATTTTCAGCCGGTTGGGTTTTCCTGAAAATATATTATCAGATCGAGGAACGCAATTTGTTTCTGATGTTATGACTCAAGTTATGAATGAATTCGAGATGCAGATCACTTATTAGTGTGTATCACCCAATTTCAAATGGGAAAATTGAGCACTAAAATCGCTGTCTTAAACAAATGCTTGGGAAAGTAACTGTGAAATACCTGCAGGACTTGGATAGAGTGCTCCCAGATGTATTGTTTGCTTATCGTGAGATACCTAACGAACATACAGGATTTGCGCCGTTTGGGTTAGTCTTATTTTTGCCGAGGGAGGGGTGATGTTATGAGTAAAATTCATAACGATTATGTGTGAAGTATCTTCAGCTTGATAGAGCTTCATTTCTTATATTTTATTACAGATTGACTCACAAAAAAACGGAAATGATGTACCGGGATAGTATGTTAGCAGACGCCAATTTGAGCAGAAGTGGAGGTTTTATCGTCGGTTTTTGCAAGCAATAACATTGGAGAATTTTTCAAAACAACTGTAGGAGTTCGCCATGGATGTATCCTGTCCCCAGTGCTCTTTAATATATATCTAGAACATATTATGCAGGAGGCTCTCTACGATTATAAAACAACCATATCGATTGGAAGCCAACCTCTTTGCAATCTATGTTTTCAACATAACAATAACTTTCAACGTTCTAGAAATCCTGAACGTTCCAATGCAGTTGTGCATCAAAGTGAAAATAATACATTTAACAATGTCCAAAATAGCAATGTTGCTTCTCATGCAAATGCATGTAGTGTGGACTTGTTCAATAGTGCTAATTGTTCTGAATGCAATTCTTTCTTTCAGCTGGAGGGGGTTCCTAGGCTCCTGTGCAGCCACCCTTTGCCAGTCATGTCCTCTTATGATGGGACAGGATCATTAGTATTCAATAAAGGTTTTGTAAACAACCAACTTGTTTTAAGACACTGGATGCACCACTGTTGGGGTTCAAAGATCATTAGTTGACCAAGCCGATTACACAGGCAAAGAAGTCATGTGCATCACATTCTGGAGCATAGTTGAATATTATTTAACTGCGGAAGTATTTTTACACACCCCTTATTTTAAAGGAAAAGCTCTAGTATGTCTGTTTGACAAACCAGTGGCTGGGATAATATTGGGGAATATCCCTGGACTTCATGAATGCACTAATGATGATATTTTAAAATGGGAACAGCAACATTTGCTGATTGCAAATGCTGTTACTACCCGAGCTCAGTCTCATGCAGAGTTGAATGAACAGGTACAAATTGAGGAAGTGAATGATGAGGAGGTGACTAATGAAGATGATTTACAAGCTGAACTTATTGACAAAGATTCATTTATAAAGATGCAATATGAAGTAGATCGGTGATGTTAAGTCAGTTGTGATTTAGTTTTGCCTATTCCTAGTACATAAGCTTTTGCCAGTGATGTTCATTCAGGATGGCCATACCAGTGGGTATGACATTTATATATTGAGTGGTTATTAATGCAAGCTGGATTGGCAATTGTAGCCAGTGTATTTCATATGTATTATGAGCTGTGTGGGGCTTCATTGTGTCATTAAAGGGAACTTACCTGTTAAAGGTGTTATTGTTAATTAATGTCAGCTACTGTATGCTATGGTCGTTCCCTAGTGGTTCGAGCCAAGTGTATGAAAGTATTTTGTGTAGTAAAATCCATAGTGTAAGTAGTTTTCTATGTAACAGTACCTTAATAAATTGTGTCTTGTGAACTGTGAAGAGGAGTTATACGCTTATATTGGCATTTAAGTTGAAATGTGTCTGTCAACATACCCCTATGTGTGTATTTGTCCACGGACATTGTTCCGCTTAATATATTACTACAACTGATGGACGGCATGCATCAATAACATTGCACACTGTCACAATATATTTTAAATTTATGTATAATAAACTTTCTGTCAACTACATTTTTAAATTAAAGAACTGATAATGCAGAGTATTCTGGGAAAAAATGATAAGAATATATAGAAAATTATTTAACCTTTGCCTTAAACCCTTTTCACACTGAGCAGTTAAAGACACTTCTGCCATTAAAAAAGAGTATTTTGCTCGTATTTGAATGTTGTCAGAAATATTTGCTTTCTAAGCTGTTTTTGGTTTTTTTTTATGTAAACAATTTTCTTGTTTGCAAGACATCTTGAAGTGGAAATCTGAAATCTAAGCCATGGACATCATTAATGTCATAAAGGATCCCGTTGAGGCATAATGGGAATATGATAATAGACCCAAATTTTCTTTACCATCGGCACGCTAGGAGTGATGTGGTCAGCATCATGCCGACCACCTTAACCTTCCCACAGTTGCTCTGGTACCAATTCATGAGACTGGGTCAACCCTGAAGCTGTTTGCAGTCTAAAAAATTCCACCTCAACTGGGGATCGAACCATAGACCACCGAGCTTGGATGCCAGTGTACTAACCACTCTGCTATCATGGCTCCCAGTAATGTCACAAACAAAAGTCAAAAATATTTTCCATAATTAACATAACACAAATTTTCTAAACAATTAACATTATGTTTTCATTCATGACATTCAGCAAAATTTGTAAACACTCAATAGAGACAAAGTAAATCTATGTAGACATTAGTGTAAACACTCAATAGAGACAAAGTAAATCTATGTGGACATTAGTGTAAACACTCAATAGAGACAAAGTAAATCTATGTAGACATTAGTGTAAACACTCAATAGAGACAAAGTAAATCTATGTAGACATTAGTGTAAACACTCAATAGAGACAAAGTAAATCTGTGTAGACATTAGTGTAAACACTCAATAGAGACAAAGTAAATCTATGTGGACATTAGTGTAAACACTCAATAGAGACAAAGTAAATCTATGTGGACATTTGTGTAAACACTCAATAGAGACAAAGTAAATCTATGTGGACATTTGTGTAAACACTCAATAGAGACAAAGTAAATCTATGTGGACATTTGTGTAAACACTCAATAGAGACAAAGTAAATCTATGTGGACATTTGTGTAAACATTCCGGGCACGCCAGTCCATTTGCGGGAAGTTTCCTTCAGGGATGTACCATGGTTTAATTTTTATATTAGTTTTTATATTTATTTAGGTTCTTTTGTGTCCTATCTAGCCTTTACTTTCTTTCCTTTCCCTGACGAAGGCCTTGTGGTCGTAACGTTGGCTATTTTCTTTGTCTTTTATCCTTGTAAGACGAATTACCTTTTTTCGATTTTTTTTCACACCCATTCATTGTAAACATTTAACAGAGGCAAAGTAAATCAGTACAGACAATTATATAAACATAGGTTAAACAAAATTTGTGCTTATAATGAAGAATATTGTGTGTTTTACTGATAAATATTCAAGATGTAGAATGAAATGTGATGCTGGCAAAATGTCTGACTATCCTCAATTTTTAATTTTGATTAAGCTAAAATTTTAAAGAGCTACACAATGTAGAACATCTAATAACTGATTGCTTATCATGCACTAGTTATTTATATCCATCTAAATCCCATATAATTTCAGATGTGCCATATCAAGCCCAGAGCAGCAATAACAATGACAAATTGTACAAGAATGATTATACCAGTGTTGTATTGTTGACAAATGACATTTATGTTGAGTCTGAAATGACAGGAAGTGATGTAGCTGTACATTCCATTATTTGTCAAGACAGATCAGCACACATTGGTGAGAACCAGAATGATTTCAAAGCCATGGTTCAAAATGAAAGTGGGTCAGATAACATCAGAAAGAAAAGTGATGAACTTGATGGGGTTGATATGAGTTGTGGATTTGTAAACAACATACAGAGTAAGGAAATACAGAATTGTTCTGCTCATAAAAAACTAAATAGAATACATACTGGAGGGAAGCTTTACAAGTGTGATTTTTGTGGAATAGGGTTTACACAGTCTTCTAATCTGAAACAACACAAAAGAATACATACTGGAGAGAAGCCTTACAAGTGTGAAGTTTGTGGAATAGGGTTTACACAGTCTTCTAGTCTGAAACAACACAAAAGAATACATACTGGAGAGAAGCCTTACAAGTGTGATGTTTGTGGAGTGGGGTTTACACGGTCTTCTCATCTGAAAGAACACAAAAGAATACATACTGGAGAGAAGCCTTATAAGTGTGATGTTTGTGGTGTAGGGTTTACACGCTGTCGTTATCTTAATAAACATAAAAGAATACATACTGGAGAGAAACTTTACAAGGGTGATGTAGGGTTTACACAGTCTTCTAGTCTGAAAGAACACAAAATGATACATACTGAAGAAAAGCCTTATAAGCATGATGTTTGTGAAGTAGAGTTTACACGCTGTCGTAATCTTAATAAACATAAAAGAATACATACTGCAGAGAAGCTTTACAAGTGTGATGTTTGTGAAGTAGGGTTTAGACATTCTTTTAGTCTGAAACAACACAGAAGAATACATACTGGAGAAAAGCCTTACATGTGTGATGTTTGTGGTGTAGGGTTTACACAGTCTTCTAATCTGAAACAACATAAAAGAATACATACTGGAGAGAAGCCTTACAAGTGTGATGTTTGTGAAGTAGGGTTTAGACATTCTTTTAGTCTGAAAAAACACAAAAGAATACATACTGGATGATTAACTAGGGCTGCTGAGCTTGTAAGCTTTTAGCAGAATACGTACTGGAGAAAAGCCTTACAAGTGTGATGGTTATGGTGTAGGGTTTACACACTGCAGTGATCTTAGCAAACAAAAAGGAATACCTACTGTATAGAAACCATACAAGTGTGATGTTTGTAGATTAGGGTTTACACAGTCTTTTAATCTGAGAGCACAGACAGAAACACATACTGAAGAGAAACCTTACAAGTAGGATTTTTGGCGTGTGGGGTCTGCATAACGCAGTGATCTTAATAAATACAAAAGAATACATACTGGCGAAAAGCCATTCAAGTAGGATTTTTGTGGAATAGGGTTTACGTATTCTTTTATTCTGAAGGTACATAAAATAACACATACAGGAGAGAATCATTACAGGTGTGTTGTGTGAGGTTTGCATGATATTCTAATCTGGAAAGATACCATCAAATACATATAAAAATGAAGCCTTTAAATTATGATATTTATGGTGTAGTGTTTACACAGTTTATTAGTGTGGAAAGACATAGTAAGGTGGATACTGGAGAGAAGCCTTACAAATGTGATGTTTGTGGTATAGGGTTGACAGATTGTGGTTGTCTGGGAAGACACAAAAATGCACCAGTAAAGAAGCCTTACAAATGTGATGTTTGTGGTACAGGGTTGACAAATTGTGGGTGTCTGGGAAGACACAAAAATACACCAGTAAAGAAGCCTTACAAATGTGATGTTTGTGATGTAAGGTTCAACATCTGTAGTCTGAGAACACACAAAAGAATACACTTAAGTACCGGGTATCTTTACATGTATGTGATGTGTAGTAGAGGTGGGCAAATAGACACACTTAGCTGTGTCGAGACATTCGAAACAGTGGGTTAAACTGTGTCGAAACAGTGTGTCAAACTGTGTCGAAACAGTGTGTCGACACAACGGCACAACGGCTCTTTTGCCCGTATCGGGGAGAAAGAAGTCTCTTATAGACAGTACCGGCGCGGGTATACATGAACTGTGTGAGACAATTTCCTCTGTTTTTACTGTCGTGTGAGAAAATCTATGGCGTTTCGTGTGACCACAATTCAATATTTTTACACAAGTCTTCATTATGATGAAATAAAACGTAGATATGATGATAGCTGCAGTATATGGGAAAATAATAAAAAACAACAATAATAATAACAGTAATAATAACACATGATATCAAACTAGAGTAAGCTAGTTTTGGTAGACAATGATTCAAATCCACACCGAGTACACAAGATATCAGCAGAGCTAATAAAGTGTCCATTACATTTATACGAACACACGGACACTTTCAACTTTAACATAGCGCCTAAAACATTGACAACTGCAGCACTGACACAATTTCCAGTGTCTATAACTTCTCAGCAAAAATAATATCACTTGTAAAATCAAGTCATCATAACACATCCCTGAAAAATATGACATGTTTGATATTCTATACTAATGTTCCGAACGGTTGATTCAAATTTTACATAGGCTCAGACAGTGTGTCGCTGCAAGACAGCGAGGCAGACGAAACAAACAAGCAGGAAGTGTCGAATCGCTCGCAGTTTCGAAGCATTGTTTCGACACATACACACAGTAGCCATCTCTAGTGCCTAGTCATACTTGAAGTTGACGAACCCTTGAATGATAAAATACCAGAACACACGTTACATTTTACTTTGTTGTCTTTGATCTTTACAAAATAATCCCAAACAGGGCTTCTCCCCGCCATAAATGAAGATTAAATGAGGTTGAACACAAGTTTTAAACACTATTTTATGTATAAACAAAACACGTTTTCTTACAAGAGCGCCTGAAGTCAGGAATCAAGAGTACCGTAACATGCGTATAATGAGCGCTTGGATGAAATAGAACTATGGAACTGTTTCGAAACAGCAGACTACAAGTAAATTCACTGAAACAATGAGACATGAGTCGTGACACCCTAGTATGCAGATTTACTTATTCTCGTTAGTATAAATCTATGGTATTTCGTGTGACCACTGTTAAGAATTTTACACAGTCGTTTTCATTATGATGATATGCAAGGGGAACATGCTGACAGCTGCAGTAAAAGTGAAAAAAATAATAATAATAACAGTAATAATGACACATTATATAAAACTAGAATAGGTACAGTCAGCGACAATGATTCAACTCAAACCGAGCAGACACTTAGTAGTAGTAAGCCTCTTTCAGTCCTGAGGAATTATTTTAAAAAAAAAATTATGACTTGTTTGATTTTCCATACTATCTATGAACGCCTAATGTACCGCACGCTTGACACATTTTTACAAAGGCCCCTGAAGGTGAGACAATGATACAGTGTGCCTCTTTGCAAAACAGCGAAGCAGACGGGAACTGAAACTGCAGTTTCGATACACGAAACAGGCTATGTGTCGAATCTGCGTGAGACAGTGCGTCTCTGCAAAACAGTCAGGAACTGACACTGTATCGACACCGCAAGAAAACTCTGTATCGAATCGTTCGGGTACGATGCTGTATCGACGCATTGTTTCGATACATACACACAGTAGCCATCTCTAATGTGTAGGTTACATAGTCTCTAAGTCTTGTAATGTAGAAAAAATACCCACTGGAGAGTATTCTTACATGGTTGGTGAATTTTGTTATTTAAAAACATTTATTCATACTTTTGTATTCACTGAAATACTTTGTTCCCATCACTTGCTAGAATCAAGATAAAAACTGTCTAGTTGGTTGATATTCACATGAAATTTGTTGTTTTTTTACTTTTATTTTGTAATTATAGTACCAGTTAATTCAGCACCAACATCTTATATATATATATATATAAATATTTTGAGTTACTTCTGTTGATAACCTTAATCTAAACCAGTATGTCCTTCACATGTTTGTGGTATAAACAGTCTACTTTTTATGGTTCACATGAAGGGTGTTTTTCTCTGCAAATGAGATGTACCAGTTAATGTTGATTGGTTGCGTTTGATAAGTTTTTCCCCTAAATATGGGATCATGTTTGGTTTTTTTTGGTTGTTTCACACATTTTTGTGTCCGAAAAATGAGATCAAATGTATTATATTTGCAATATAAGGTGGAAATTTCTGATCACCCTGGTAGAGCCACCATCCAAATGAAGAGGCAAGGGATGAACCTTAGGAAGTCCATCTGCCTGGTGCTGCCTCGCTTACATCCCAAACAGCCAATGTTCAAGACTACTCTCCCAGTAGTCATACAGCCTCAGCACATAGGATCACCTTAGACTTGGGTTCATTAACTAATGACTGTGATTGAAGATGCCTTGACTAAAGTTTTATCATGCTTATTACAATGTGAAAACATTTGATATATATAGCATGCCCTCGTCTGCCAGGCCTGCATGGATTTGCATAACATCTGTAGCCTGGGCAATTGATAACACTATTGGCTTTTAAATTCGTCTTCTGGATCATGAGGATATCGAAATTGTAGATGATTATTTGTATAATGCGTGTCCCTTGTTTGGCACTTCGACAATTCCAGTATCCTATACTCACATACTTCATTGAAAGACGATCTGCTGTCTTTCTGAACCTTCTCTTTCTGGCCCTTCTTTATCTCTCTCTCCTCTTCTCTTCCCTACCTCTCCTTCTGCATTTGTATTTCCTCATTTCACTTGCTGCAGGTATCGATGACAGAGCACGATCTCTGTGGCAGTATGGGGTGACCCCTCTCGATCTCTGTTTTACTCCGGCAGTGATCGGTACATATGTGGTACTGATTTTATTGTGTGCTTTAAGTTGTCACACTTTTCTTTCTTTCTTTCTCTGCTATATAGCTGATATTTGGCATCTACATTCTCACACCCCTCTCAGAGATTAGTCATCATGGTTGTTTGTTACATATTTCTCCATGTGTTGCAAGGAGCGATTGAAATAATTCTCTACTACAGCTTGGCCGCTATGGATTAACACGTACATCACTCTACGCTATCTGCCTAATCACCGATAAGACAGGTGCACGCATCACCAAAGCTTGGAATACATGGAGACAACTGACGGACAGACACAGATAAGAGATTACTTTCTGATAATGTAATGAATTCTTACTTTTATGAAACATTGTCATATGAGGTTAACAACATGTTTGCGAGTCTGTACCTTATTTCACATGAAATATTTTGAAAGTACCACACCCGACACCGCCTGTTTGAAAATGATTGGAGCATTTATTTAACCTTTAGCACGCTGCATAAAAATTCCGAAAATTTGCCCTGCCACTGCATTCTTTTTCACAATGCCCCATTTTTATAGTGGGTGACGAGTAAATTCTATAGTTTTTTTTGTTTTTTGGTCAATTGCTATCATTTTTGGACTGTATAGAAATGAATGAATGATGAATCTGATGATGTAAATTTTGTTTGTGTACATGTTGGATGAGATAGGAAGAGAGGAAAGGAAAGATGAAAAAA
Organism: Oreohelix idahoensis; assembly: GCA_024509875.1. Taxonomy (NCBI): domain Eukaryota; kingdom Metazoa; phylum Mollusca; class Gastropoda; order Stylommatophora; family Oreohelicidae; genus Oreohelix; species Oreohelix idahoensis. The sequence goes on along the minus strand of JAMPIV010006321.1, from coordinate 62,228 downwards.
CGACAAAAAAAAATTAAAAAAAAAAAATTTTTTAATAAAAAATTTTTTTTTTTTAAATATCCAACAAACGAAGAGTCCATATCCCTTGCATCTCAATGAAAGTCATTTGACAAACAATTAACTCCATTAAAAAAACAGGTGCGCGGGAATATAACCTGACACGTTTCAGTGTTATTCCACTGTGAAGGTCGCTTGCCAAGATGCCAGACCTTGCTAGAGTGAAGCCTAGAATTCAGAATTCCTTCTTAACATACCAGACACCTTTTATTGGAGAATTTTGGACAGACTTTCATAGCCCAGGAAATCTCTTTCATATTAAATAAGGAAACCGGGACTGAGGAAACTGAAGGACCACACACAAAGTCAGAGAGGGAACTTATTAAATTAATGACACCCCAGACGCATGTAAGAGGCAGATTCAAGTCTCTTTTATTCATCTGAGCAAAAAGTCTGTGAGCCAGGATTCACGAAAGTTGTCATTTAACATTCTATATTTTTCATTACTAACAAGTGAACTGACATATATATGTATATTGCCATGTGAATTTTAATATGTGAAAATCGCTCATGGATGTCCAAGTCATTTGAGGCTGGCAACATCAGCATATAGAATGATGATTCATGAACCACCACTGCATGAGCTGGTGATTGCTTTATTGCTAGTTTCTTAATTAGAACTAAGAGCAGAAAGTAGTCCCAAGTTCCATACAGAGCAGGGAGGAATAGATGAAAGAAATGATGTACATTTTAAGTATAATACTTACAGTTTCAAAGAGTGTAAATGTCCATATAAACATATTCACTTTAAAATTAATGTAAATTTTCAAGCTTTAACCCAGTGTAAATGTCTATGTGAAAATATTCATTTTAAAGTTAATGAGAGTTTAAAACATTTCAACTCAGTGTAAAAATAAATGAAAACATATTCAATTTATATTGTGAACACTTTTCAATCAATGGAGATGTGAATGTAAAACAGACTCTATCTGTATTAGTATTATTAAACGTTCCATTTAAATTTAATATAAAGCTAAAGCTATTCAAGTTAAATTTAAAGAAAGTTTTATCCCGAGGGATTAAATTTAATTCTCATTGAGGGTAAATTCTGAGATAAATGGGATGATAGAATAGAAGAGGGGGGAGGGAGGTACATAAGTATGTGTTGGGAAATGCAGTACTGAGGAGAGCATTTCGTTTCTATTATTTATCATAATTATTAGTGGTACCAGCAGACAGTACTATCTTTGGAACCAAGTGAAGGTAGAAGTGGAGTGACGTTTTCGAGACGCCATCATAAGAGAGTCTTATAGACAGACGCAGGACCAGCTTGGCCGTTCCACCTTGACATTCTAGGAACATGCGGCGCCTTTAACCTTGACCAGCAACAAGTGAGAGAAGTGCACACAGAACCCATCAATGGGAGCAGAAACTACTATTGGCAGCTAAGGGAAAAATATACGCTGCCAAAGTGAACTTTTCCCATCATCTCTACTATAAACCAATGATGAAACTTTCCTTCTAAACTATTCAAATTATTTTCAAACTGTTAAAACTTAAGTGATTATTAAATTTTGTTATTTGTAATTTTACAAATGTAACTTCGATTAAATCATTTTAAAGTTACTGCATGTTTGTCTCAGTCAATTTACTACACACACTCTAAACTGAGCTATACCAGAATCATAACAATTCCACTGAGTAAATCAGGGGTGGTGGCTCGAACGAGCTGAAAGTAATAAGTGCTTAATTCCTTCACAAAAGTTGTGGCAGATTCTAGAATTAACGTACTCAGCCAAAGCAGCATTGTTTTTGCTTATCTAAATATCTTGTGAAGACTCACTTTGTAATAGAAGTGTCATTACCCTTCTATCTACATGTCTGCCAAGAGTAATCTTGTGCGAAGGTAGATACCCTTGAAGCCCAATAGTAGATACTTTTGAGTTTTGACTGCTGTTGGACCACTACTGCAAAGCAGGGGAGGCAATAGCGTCACAATCCCCATCGCTTCTGTGATGATTCTGGATAGTTAAAGCACTCATGGTGTATTTGCAATAAATGGTGGAAATATTCTGTCACAGAACCACCATACCAGGGAAGAGGTAAGGGATGTCCCATAGGGAGTCCATCTGCCTGGTGCCACCCCGCTCACCCTCCAGACAGCCAGTGTTTATGACTGTTCACCCAACAGCCATGCAGTCTCTCGGCACACTGGTACACTTTAGACGTGGGGTCATTCTTTTTGACAAAGATCTTAAAATAATCTTGGCGAATTATGTGCACGGAATTATGACGTGAATTGTTACGCTTATTTTCATTACAATAGTGTTGTCAACAAAGTTTCCATATTCAAAGTAGAATGCCCGGCCGAAATAACTTTCAGAACTGTAATAAAGTTGGTAGAACTCTAGTCAATGCATGTTTCTACAGAACAAGAGGGTGGAAATTTGAAACGTTAATATTTACATCACCATCTTGAGGCAACATCAATTCCTTGAGGCAACATGAACTCCCTCATACATGGCTGGATACAAGTTCCCAAACTAGTGAGGATGCAGAATTGACAGGGGATTGCTGTGAATATAGGTGGTCTGGATTTATATGCTCATGTCGGCCATCTTACAGATGAGAGTAGTTGGAAGTTTCTGGCAGAAGTGTCTGAATATTCTAACATATGTTGTTTAATTGCTGGCGATTCCAATGCCAGATCCAAGGAGTAGGGGTGCATCATTGAAAATAGGCAAGGAATAGCTTTGAGCCAGGCATTACTTAACATGAACCTTACCATCTTGAACTATGGACGCCCAACTAGACTACCAACTAAACCTGGGAATACAAATGGTGTCATAGATCTGGCATTCATCTCTAGTCTGTCACCACCATGGCACGTTGGGGTGTATTATATGCGAAGGAAAGTGATCACCTACCTTGTGTCATATTCATTACAAAGGGTAGGACCACTAGACACAGGAAACTTAAACAAACCTTCAAGTATCGTGCAAGCCCACTAGAATGTAACATCCCTTTACACACATTGCTTCAAAATGCCAAACAAAAAACAGTGAGAACATCTTTTACCCAACCTCCCAGGTGGAATAAGACAGTGGAGGAAGCATGGATAGAAAAGGAAAGAGCAACAAAGGAATGGCGTACAGCATGAAACAGAAAAACGATGAATGAGGTAGAGGTTGAAGAGATGACGGAGAAAAAGCAAAGAGCCGGAAACAGATTCAAGAGCTTGGCAAGGGAGGCCAAGTATAAAGTGAGGGAGGACTTTGTGACACAGATGGGCACAGAAAAAAACCAACAGAATATCTGGTCCGTACATCAAAGAATGAATAGAAAAAATGCAAGCCAACCCATCCCTAATATCAAAAGCTCTATAGGACTAAGCCCGAAGATGGACGAAGAGAAGAGAAGACACAGTTACCTTTGGCCACATCCTAAACCTGGCAAAGACCCCACACTGCTCAGCAGCTATCGAATTATCACACTACAGAATGTCAATGGTAAATTACTTGAAAAGATAGTTGCAAGACAAGTAATGAGCCACCTTGAAATGCACACATTGTGACAGGCAGTGTGAAGGCAGTATAAAACAAGAGATAGAGTGAGTTTATACTTTAAATTTGCATAAAGTTGTTAACAGACTATATAACCTAATTAAAGGGAAGTAAAGTAGCAGGAGAGTGTTTTGGGGAAAAGGGAGATAACTCCGTAATTGTAATGTTGGAAATTAAGTCAGATATTTTGTTTGTATAATAACATCAGTTCAGATATTATGGTTTATCTAATTTGCATATTGTTGTTAAAGTTATAGTATGCAGAGAAGAGTCTATGACTTTTAGTCTTATTAGCAAAGGGTGACAATTTAAAATTACGTCCCTTGAGGGTTTAGTGAGTTGACCAAAAACAACGCGCACGAGAAAATTCGCTAAAAGGAACACTTTTATCGAAGAATTGTTGTAATGGGAAATTGGGGTAAATATGAAATCAGTCTGCTTTTGTGAACGCGAGTAGCGTTAGGACAAGCAAAGTTCTTGCTGTGTTAAAATGTTACAGTGGTGAGCGAGGTCTAGAATGGTACATTCTGGCGGACATGCCACTGAGGTGGTTGGTTTTTCTGTGGTCATAAAAAAGTATCTAAACTGTCTGCCTAGCAATTTAGGCGCTCAGTACGTCACTCTCTAGTGTAGATTTTGGCTGGTGTCAGCTACAAGTATTATTTCGAAGGACAAGGGTGTCAAGATATGTTAGTCCATGATGGGTGAGAGCGCCAAGTCCAGCAGGTATGTGAGGTCGCCTCATAGAAGAAATATGATAGACAGCTACTAGTAATGAAGTACAGTATGATAGACAGCCATTAGCAGTGAAGTGAAATATGATAGACAGCTACTAGTTAGGAAGTATAGTATGATAATAATAATAATAGCTCCTTCAGTCATAACTGACTATGGGAATGCGCCCCTGAGGTTGCAGCCCTCAGCTGCTTATTTTCCTGGTGCTCCTTTCGACGTTTTCTCCTCCCTTCTGCTTGTTGTTTAAGCCTCTTTTCGCCCACTCTGAGGTGGCACCGTAAATAGCATCGCCACTTAGTGCGATCGGCAGCTTCATCCTCCCATGTTGCTGGATCCATGTCTAGTGCCCTCATCCCCAAAGTTTGCTCCAGGGGACCCTGTCATTGTCAAACGGCTTGTCCAGATCTATGAAACAAAGATAGATCTCACTCTTATACTCAAAGGCTTTTTCACTCAGCTGTCTGAGTGTGAAAATTAGGTCTTGAGTACTTCGGTTTGCTCGGAATCCGCACTGGACCTCATCCAATTGTGGCTCAGCTAGGCGTCGGAGTCTCTGCTCTAGGATTCTAGAGTAAATTTTAGCAGGGACGCTGAGAAGGGATATGCCTCTATGGTTTCCACATTGTCGATTGTCACCCTTTTTGCAAATTGGTGTTATGATGGCAATCTCCCAATTCTTTGGTATGGTCTTGTTGCACCACGCTGCCTGTAAAACCCTTAAGAGTAACAGGTCGCCTGATGCTCCCATGTACTTTACCATTTCTGGTGTTACACCATCAGGCCCTGCTGCTTTGCCCATCTTGATTTTCTCCGGTGATGCCTTCAGTTCTTCCATCTTTATATCATCTTCACCATCATTGGTTTTCTTTTCTGTGCTAGTGGTTACTATTTCTGATACTTCACCATGCTCACCATCCAGGAGTTCTGAAAAATATTCTTTTCTATAAGAAGCAAACTACAAGAGAGGAAAAACCAGGGAAAAGACAATGAAAATAAGGAAAGGAAACAAACAGCAAGGGGCTAACGGACAAAGACAGGAAGCACCGGCAATTCAGTTGGCCCATACACCAGATCCGTGTTCATGTGTTATTGAACTGCAAGGAAGGAGATATACAGGCACTAGTGGACTCAGGGACAACCGTGAGCCTTATCAGGCTTGGTCTCTATAGGCAGACTAATTGTAAGGACCCGGCGTTTCCCGGTTTTTTTCCTAGTAACTGTTTAGGAAACTTATGAAATGTCAAAATCAAATTATAATATTTTAAAATTCGAGTTAAAATGAACTTTCATTTAAGTTAATGACTACCGCTATTCGTGACTATCCTTGTGCCTTGTTTACAGTAATTGCAAATGCAAGCCGCACAAAATATTGTTATTCGTTATGGATCTACCAGAAGAGTGATTTCACTTTTGCTTTTCAATTTGCTTCCGAGTTTTTTCCAAAATACTCTTATTTCTTATGATGGAATCACAAAAGCAATTTTATTCTGCTTCCGAGTTTTAGCAAGAAGCAAATTAATAAGAGAAATTTTCCCTTGACATCCTGGCGCACCAAGAAAGAATAGTCCCACTCATCCTTTTTTAACGTTCTTACTACTGTTTTTAGTAGCACTTTCTTTTCCAACATATATACATTATTGCTTGTAAAAAAAACCTGATTATTATTTTCTGTCGTACATACTTCAAATATAAAAGACACAGTGATTGTGTTTTGTATTATTTCAAGAGTAGTTTCTCATTTCGGTGAGACACCACCTATTCAACCGAGAAAAATTGATAACGCCTGTTATATTAGGACACATGTCTAAATAAAAATCTTTCGTTTTGGTGTAATGTTTAGCTTTGAGCTAGTTTATTTTATTAAGCGCCAAAAATATCAATAAAACTTAAATATTGCCTTACTTTGGCGAGGCGTACCCCGTTTGAGACTGGCACATGTACAATTATAGAAGACTTTTTTTTTTCCTCGCATGAGGTAGCATTTTTTCTTTCCTCGCATGAGGTCGCATTTTTTTAAAACTCGCATGAGTCGCATTGGCACACGCCCAACATAAACGCATGTCCCAACACAAAAAGACCCAATGACACATAAGTATCACTGTATTGATCTTTTGTGCCGGGCACATGGTTATATTGGGGCGCATGTCCAAATATAAAAGACCCTTAGGTCCCAATTATAGAAGACCCTCTTCTTTTACAAAAGATATTGCAGTCTGTTTCAGTTATGAAGTGCTTAGTCTTCGAAATATTATGTAATATTTGGTAAATAAAGAGAAACTGCTTTGTAAAATGTAATTAAATTTGATATAAAAAGTAATAATAACTTTTAAATACTACATTAAAGTAATTTGTTTAATGTTCGCATGCAGCATTAGTATCTGTTTAAATAATTTAAATTGCTATATTAAATAAAGAATGTAGAGTTGTAAATTACTACCTTTTAATAATATTGTTACCATTTTGATTGTTTCCCTTGATTCATAATTTTACCATTTGGATTGCTTCCCTTTATTCAGATAGACACTGTTTACGGTTCTATTTTACTTACTTACTTACTTACTCGTTCCCCTTCTACCGTGAGGTGTACAGGTTTGAAAGAGAGAGCGCCAGACTATCCTATCGGCTGTCTTCCTCCTGGCCTGGTTCCATTCTAGTCCTCGGTCCTTCAAAGATTGTCTAATGTTGTCCTCCCAGCGGACTCTGGGTCGTCCTGGGGGTCTGGATTCTTGGCTCTTTGTTTCCCATGCTTGTCGTGGTAGCCGAACTTCTCCCATTCTGCAGACATGGCCAAACCATCTTAGTTGGGACTGTTCTACTTGGGTCTGCAGGGGGTGGGATTTAAGGCCTTGACGTATCGTCTGGTTGCGTACCATGTCTCTTCTTGTTACTTCAACCACCTTCCTCAGATACCTCATTTCTGAGGTCTGGATCTGGCTTTTGTGGGTTGTAGTCATTGCCCATGACTCGCATCCATATGTCAAGACTGGGACATAGGTGGAGTGGTATACAGCCATCTTCGTTTTCTTACCAATCTCTCTCTTGCTGAGGAATCCTCGATTTATGGCCTGAAAAAGTCTCCCAGCTGCTGCTTTTCGAGTGGCCAACTCTTCTTTGATGCCTCCCTTTCGGTCAATAATAGCTCCGAGGTATTTAAAGTGGTCTACCTGCTCCAGGACCTGTTCTCCCAGCTTAATCTGATGTCTTCTTTCTTCTCGTGATATCATCATGGATTTTGTTTTAGAGCTGCTTATGACCACCCCTCTCTTCTCCAGCTCTTCCTTCCAGACTTGCAGGTTGAATTGGAGATGTGCCTCTGATTTAGCAATCAGGGCAGAATCATCAGCAAATGCCAGCTCTGAAATACAGACCTGTCTCATCTTCCAGTACCCCACTGAATACTTTCTTGTTCTCTCCTTACATGAGGAGTATGAAAAGGTAAGGTGACAGGATATCACCTTGTCTTACACCAGTGGTGGTCCTGAACTCTTCTGACTTATGGTTTGCTGTCCTCACATAATTTCTGCAAGACTTGTAGAAGCTCTGTATAGCATGAATCAGAGGTGCTGGAATGTTCTTCCTTGCCAAACAATCCCAAAGTTTGCTCCAGGGGACCCTGTCAAACGCCTTTTCCAGATCTATGAAACAAAGATGGATCTCACTCTTATACTCAAGGGCCTTTTTACTCAGCTGTCTGAGTGTGAAGATTAGGTCTTGAGTACTTCGGTTCGCTCGGAATCCGCACTGGACCTCATCCAGTTGTGGCTCAGATAGGCGTCGGAGTCTCTGCTCTAGGATTCTAGAGTAGATTTTACCAGGGACACTGAGAAGGGATGTGCCTCTATGGTTTCCACGTTGTTGATTGTCACCTTTTTTGAAAATTGGTGTTTTGATCGCAATCTCCCAATCCTTTGGTATGGTCTTGTTACGGTAGTTTTATTGATATCGTCTGCTAGAATTGGCAGTGCGCATTTTTGTGGTCAATAGAATTAGTATAAATTGATTTTTATACTTCACGGATTAATGAACGCGAAATACACGGTCAAATTATGATGTGTTAGCGTCGATAAGGTCACACTTCGTGACTTAGTTACTGGACCCTTGTTACGTTGTCCGTCAAGCCGTGAAGTCGTGTTTTTACCTCCTTCCAAGGTTGATAGGCTTTGCTAATAGCCATATTTATGTAAAGTGATACCAGGAGTCAGGGTCAGTCCAGATAATAGTATATACAAGTGAATTCATAAGGTTAGTGATTAACCTGCGTTACGGAAGGATATTTAATAAGTAATTCGATTATTTTCGTCAAGACTCATGCGCTCACTTCTGGCTGTCTGAATCCCAGCAGCACATGTATATAGCCATGATGTTCTGCTGACATGAATTCATTATGACACGGACGGATAAGAATATATATGCAAGTAAATTATAATGAACTGTATGTGAATGTTATACCTATGTGAAATGTCTTCGTGTGTGAACTGTTTAATAAATCATGGACTCCAAGTTGAAGACTTATCCACATCGATACGTTACGGCTGTTTGTTTGCAATAACAATGTCGATTATTATTGTAGTGAAGAACTCTTCCGATGAGAAGATATATAATCTAATAATGAGCTCCGAAAGGAACCAATGTCTTCTTGGACATTCAACGTCCATATAACGATGACCCTCAATTTGAAGATTATAAACGAACGAAGCAAGCATTCGCGAATCAACAAAAATACTGAACCAGCCATGAACCAGTATACCTTATCAGACCTATTCCTTATCAGCCTACCTTATCAGTCTTGTTGTACCACGCTGCCTGTAGAACCCTTAAGAGTAATAGGTCGCCTGATGCTCCCATGTACTTAACCATTTCTGGTGTTATACCATCATGCCCTGCTGCTTTGCCCATCTTGATTTTCTCCAGTGCTGCCTTTAGTTCTTCCATCTTTATGTCATTTTCACCATCATTGGTTTTCTCTTCTGTGCTAGTGGTTATCATTTCTGATGCTTCACCATCCAGGAGTTCTGAGAAATATTCTTTTCATCTCTCCATTACTTCATTCAAAGCAGTAGGCAACTTGCCTTGCTTGTCCTTTATAAATTTGAGAGGGCATTGTTTTTCCTTTCTCATGTTCTTTAGGGTCTTATAGAACAATTTCTGGTTTTCTTGTGCATCTTTTTCTAGCTTTTCTCCAAATTCTTCCCAGGACTTCTGTTTTGCTGCTAGCACTTTGTTCTTTGCTTCTGTTCTGAGTGTCACATATTCTCTATATTTTTCCATCTGTCCTGTTGTGTTTTTAGCTCCTAAGTATTGTTTCCATGCCATTTTCTTCTCTTTTATTTTCTCTTTGACTTCCTCTGTCCACCAAGGTGTCCTCTTTCTCTTGTTCCCAAGTCGGACTTCACCGCATGCTTCTGCTGCAGCTGTCTTTATGATATCCTTGAATTTATTCCAGAGGGTTTCCAAGTCATCAGGTCGTTCTTCTGTGTTGCTCACCGCTGCAGCAATAAGCCCCTGATATCTGGTCTTAATTTCTGGCTCTTTCAGCTTGTAGGGTCTTAATGCTCATTTCTCCCTCTCGTTTACTTGGTTTCTTGCGTGATGTTGGGCAGTTCCTAGGCTGAGCAACTCTTTCAGTTGTTCTTTTGATTGTTAGCAGGTAGTGATCACTTCCAATCTCTGGCTCCCTCCAGACTCTAGCATCCCGGACATATTTGAATGAGCTTCTAACAATGGCATAGTCGATCACTGACTTCTCATTCTTGGTTGGTTCACATCTTGTGTATGCATGTATTCGCTTATGGGGGAACTTTGTGTTTGTGATGATCAGATTCTGCTCACTGTAGAATCTAAGGAGTCGCTTTCCATTGTCATTGAGAGTATCTTCTCCATATCTTCCGATAACTCCACCCCATCTAGCATGGTCATTTCCAACTCTGGCATTAAAATCTCCGAGCATGATAACTTCATCTAGGCAGTCATCTACTGTCCTTTGAAGCAGCTCAAAGAATTCCTCCTTGACCTCTGCTCTCTCATCCTCATTTGGCCCATACACTATGACCAGGTTGACTATGGTTTCTCCTTCTTTTAGTTTTACAACCATAATGCGCTCCGAGACAAAGTTCCATCCCTTGATACTATCTTTCTGGTTTTTGGCCACAATGCAACCCACGCCCCCTTTAGCTCTTTCAGATGTAGGTACACCACTGTATAACAGCGTGTTGCCATCGAGATCCATGACTCCTTGTCCTTTTTTCTTCGTTTCCATTATAGCCAGGATTTCTAATTTTGCTTTCCTCATCTTTTCCTCCAGCTCCTCTTCCTTCCCATTTATACTTCTTGTGTTCCAAGTTCCATAAGTCGTAGTCCGTAGTCCGTTCCAGTTCGTCGCCTTTAGAATCAGTCCGGTTTTCTCTCTTATATTGCTCGTTGTGGTGGGTTTTCATGTTATTTATTGTTGTTGTTATGTTTACTTAGTGTACTGAATGAGGTCAGCTGTGAAGGTCCCTGAGGATAACAGTTTATGTGAGTTTACAGAGTACCTTGCTACTACCACCTACGACCTCAATCAGACTTATTCTGACTAGTATGTCTGATAGCTACGTCTAATGTCTAGGGTAATGAAATGTGGTGTGCTGGTAATTAAATACACAAACACACATACACAAACACTAATATTAATATCTATGATCAAGTCAATTAACACTGTGTTTTAAATTTAGAAATTACAATTTTTTTTTAAATTTATTTTGTCCTGAACCAAGTTTTTCTTCTGGTCAGGACTTTTAAATCAATATGAATCAATTTCAATAGAATTTACATATAATCGAGTAAACACATGAAATACTTGTACATATACATAATTTAAATTTGCTAATATTGGTACTAAAACAAAGTCTTGAGGAACTAGTGCTGGATGTCGGGTCGGGGTATTTGCATCATACCCATGTCTTTAGTTAACAGTGTTCATTGGCTCTTTAAACTGAATTAATGGTGGGACAAGTCTCTTAATACACAATGGAGTTTCTATTATAATATATTCGTTGATGAATCTCAGCAGGCCAGGTCTTTAATACTTAACTGGCCTGTGACGATTGAAGAAAGTAGTTCCTTAGGCCCACTCCTCACTTGCTCTGAGGTAATATGGTAGGCATCTCATTTCATACAATGGTGTATTCGTCAGAACATCTGGCACTAGCACAGTGCCAGACAAAGAAACTCTGAAACCATAAAATTAGGCTATGTCTTAACATACTACCTAATCCACCATGTTTACAAGCATTAATACATTGAAAAAACGACATGGTCAGATCTCTCTGACCGACCCAGCACATCTACATCCAGGCTGTTATCAAGTAGCACTAGTTTCCCATTCCTCTCCTCTATGGACTGCACTGCATCTGAAATATTTTCATTAATCTCTTTTTTCCATATAATAAGGTGGGTGATATGTTTCCACCTGACCACCTGAAAAGAAACATCTGTATTCTACATTTCTGATAGTTTATCCTATTATATTTCAACCTCTAGGCCCTGGACAGTCGGCTGGGGACCTAGAATAAGTACTCACTTGTCGTAATCATTTTTCATTATATGGCAGTATCAATCACTCATAATTGTTAAATATAAAGGTTAATAATTTCTTCCTTGCCACAATTCAAAATGAAAACACACAGGTACGTTGAAAATAGCACAAACTCAGCTGAGCTGCTGGCTAGACTAGGGCGTCCCACTACTACTAGCACATATATTCAATGGACGACAAACTTCTTAGCCTCAACGATCTGCTTGTATGGACAGTCTTCAACAAAATGGCCACGAGCCGGCAAATTTTCCAATAATCTTAACTATTTCGTCCAATGAGAGTACTTCCCCTTTACAATTTAAAATTTCAAAAATAAATGTCCAATTTTTGGTCAACTGTGTAGTTCATTTCTGTCGGTCGGTCTGTCCAAACTTGTCATTTCCCAAAAATGGACTTGGTTTTGGCCTAACACTAAAAAAAATATTCAAATTTTCTCTCATTCCCTTCTTAGATTTCTACTGCGAAGATATTTTTAGATTTTATCCTCCTTGTCTCCCCCTTGTTTTCATGTACTTTTTTCTGCCTTCGTCTCAAGGACGCGTCAAATGTAACTTTAGTGAATGCAAAGCTAACATCTGTTTGCTAGTTTGCCACTGAACAAATCAGTCTTTTGTCAATAACTTCCATGTTATCTGTCCGTCCTTTTATTTGAAAGCATATTATTTATCAGGAAAAGATAAGCTCTTAAACTATCTAACTTTTGTGATTCTAAACCTATTAATAAGAAATTCCTTATTTTTTTCCATGTTAGTCTTGAAATCTTTACTACCACTCGTTCACTTCTTTTCCATGTACTTTCAAGCTAATTACGAGAGTCTCTCGTAGTACATGAGAATTTACGTCATTCGCAATAAGAGCTAAGTCTGTTTTCGTGACAATTAGCTACATGTTCTTACTTTTACATCGTATTTCAAACTACCAACTACAAGTTCGCGCGTATGCTAGACTTAGATTCAAACGCGTGCAGACGGCATCATTTTTTTCTTCCCTCCTTTTCTTACCCCGTCTAAACGAATAGGCCTTTAGGGTCCTCATGTTATAATTAGTTTTTTTTCCAATGACACTAGAAACGATGGTACGGTCTACCACAATCAACGCGCATGTAGCGTGGGCGAAGAAGCCGCAGTGTAACTTAACTATATTTTATCCCTACATTTTATTTTAACTTTTCTATTTATAATGGAGGATTTTATCGCTGTATCACTGTATTCCACCACACTCGTAATCATAGTTTAAAGCAAACAGGTGATTGGCCTGTTGTGCCTTTGCATGGTGGAGGGGCTGCCTCCTTACGGCCTCAATGCAGGCCGCCCTCCTCCTTTTTCATCCGGGCTTGGGACCGGCTTAGGCGAAGTTCGGTTCTGTTTTACGCATAGAAAATATCGGTAGAAACCAAATTATGTTACCTAGACATTTTCTACATTTTAATACTAAGCAGGGACGAAGGTTTATTAACACAAAATTATGAAGCACGGACATACCATACGTGAAAACGAATGAATGCATAAATCTGCTTTGTCAATCAAAATAAACAAACATTCAAATGAATTGAATAAATATTTGACAAAAAGCCACCAGCTTATTTTTTTTTTAACCAAAGCGGTAGCAAGCAAATTGTGTGATCTGGCAACCTGTTAAAAAATTACTTCCATTTAAACGGTCCTTCAACGATCATAGCTATCTAATAATTTTGTTTTCTGCAACAACTAAAGATTGTATTATAAAATAACTTAACAATAATTGCAACGGGAAAAAGGCGACTACCGAGTGAATTTGGTTTTTACATATGTTGATACAGTTATGTAAACAACCAGACTAAAGCCAGGCATTTTCTAAATTTTAATACTAAACGGGGACGAAGGTGTATAAAAAAAATTCTGAAGCACCGACATACCATAAGTGAAAGCGAATGAATGCATAAGTCTGCTTTTTCAATCAAAATAAACATACATTCACATTTTGACCACCCATTTTAAAAATGATGTAAAAAAACATAATACCATGTAATATTTTTATTAAGATTAAACACGCACTGTGGATGTTCATGCTCAGAGAACATTCATTGGTTTTAATATATGTATCGATACAGCTCCGATCCAATTTGAAACCACTTGGCCAAATGAGTGCCATTAAAATTACATAGTTTCCTATAAGAGTAAAAATGTTTAGTTAAACATTTTTAATTATCTTGTAAAATATGCAAATGTGTGGTAATTAATAACAAACATAAAATAATAGTTTTAACATTTGTGTTACATCCCTTGATATTATTGGATATGTATTTATTTGATCATAGCCCCTGAGAAATATATGCGTTCTAAATATTTCTTACGACAAACTATAAATACTCATAATGTCATAATTACAATATTAAATTATAAAATAACTTCATGGCGTACCCCGGCGGTACATAAAGAGAGTCTCATTCATCAAGAAATAAAGAGCAATAAGAAAGCTCTCTATTATGAAGAAACTGGCTGGCACAAGTTGAAGGGGGGGGGGGGGGGGGAAACCAACATACTCAAAGTCTATACAGGCACAGTAAGGCCTGTACTTGAATATGGCATGTCAGCCTGGGCCACGGCATCTAAAACAAACACAGAACGTCTAGGGAAAGTACAAAATTCAGGCCTTAGATTAATCACTGGAGGGATGAAGACTTCTCCGATCCAGACAATGGAGAGATACACCAACATCCGCTCTCTGAATGACAGACGTGAGGAAAAGGTATTCACTCACAGTGAGAAGCTTCTATGAATGCCAAGTCATCCAATGCATGCCAAACTCCATAGTTTGACAAAGAACAGGCTGAAAATAACCAGCTTCATAAACATCTCCAAACATCTGCATCAATGCCATGAAGACCTCCTCCCAAAACAACCTACTGAGATTGAAATGTTACTTGATTATGAGGAGCCAGACGACTGCCATGGAAATATATCTATCTTCACAGAAGTCCCTGAAATAAAAAAGAAAGGCCACCAGATCCCTCAACAACTAAAAACTTTGGCTCAAGAAATGATTGAAGAAAAGTACAACCCGAAGGAGTGGACACACGCATACACAGATGGATCCTCTAAGGGGGCAGTAAAGAACGGTGGTGGGGGCATTTTTATAAGATTCCTAAATGGAAAGATCATCCAAAAGGCCTTCCCAACTGGGAAGATCTCCTTCAATTTCAGGGCAGAAGCTATGGCACTACTGCAAGCCCTGAAAATCTTCACCAGACCCGAACAACAACCACCAGCTAAGATAGTAATCTTCACCGACTGCAGATCATTACTGGAATCAATACAAAACACCAGAAATGATAACATGATGAATGAGATCAGATCTGAGCTTAACATCCTCCAAAGGTCATCAACCATTGCCCTTCAGTGGTTACCCGCCCATTGTGGAATTGCTGGTAATGAGAAAGCAGATGCTCTATCAAGAAGTGGCAGTAAAATGGAACAATACAGCCATCCATTGCCGTATCGGGAAGCAAAAACCATCATCCACAACAAATACAAAAACCAGTGGAAGGAGGAAGGAGATATATACAGCAGAGATGACCCAATACACCATCTAAACAGATACCAACAGACCACAATCTTCCGCCTGAGAACCGGCCACTGCAGATTACTAGGACATCTCTATCGCCTCAAGATATCCCACACAAATGAATGCCCATGCGGAACAGGAGTCCAGACCCCAGAACACATTCTCCAGAACTGTCCAACCCATGATGAACCGCGACGTGCGATCTGGCCAAGGGGTGCTGAGCTCCAGCAGAAGCTATGGGGCTGCCGCGCCGACCTGGTAAAGACTATGGACTTCGTCCTGGCGACAGGCCTGCAGATTTAGCATGACTACAAACTGAACGCAGAAGAAGAAGAATCAAGAAATAATAAGGCATGCTGATTTGTATTAAGAACATAGACATATACTTTGCCTTTTATTTATATAGATACGACGCTTAGTGCAATATAGAAAGTCGTATGACACACTTACCTCAGTCTCAGTGGAAAACCTCAAGGTATTGGGAACGGCAAAGGTGCGAATCGGAATTGGTGCAACAACGATGGAGCACACTTTCAAAATAGGGAAAGGGATGACAAGGACCCTCATCCTCGGACGTGATTTTCTGCGGAAGCACAATGTCCGACTTTATGTCGACACGCACCAACAAGAACCAATGGACAGAAGAGTCACCTGCAACTGGAAAGCACAGCTCAAGGGATGACAGTGACATGGAGAAAGGAGAAAAGATAAGGTCAAGTTGGTACAAATAGAAGTCAGAACACTCACCAGCCACAAGAGGCCATGCGTAACACCAACGCGCACTGGTGTCGTAGATTTGTGATAGGTGAATTAAGACTTAAGTTTGGTCCCTTCTGAATAGCAATAGAAACAGGTGATATCTCAGTGAGATATGATAAAATAGAAATAGATTTCACGAGTGAAATGGAGGAAATATATTAGAGTCGGTCTCTGACCCTCGAGATGATTTCTCTCAGTCAGCCTATCATCTACAACAGATTAAGATTTGTCAGACCGTCTAGTATAATATATATATATATATATATATATATATATATATATATATATATATATATATATATATATATATATATATATATATATATATATATATATATATATATATATATATATATTAATATATAAATATACCTCACATACATACACACATAAGTGACTACAATAGACACACAGACGTGAACCTATGACAAATGGAATATAGATAGTTGGGAACTGACCGACACACTAGAATAAGTTTATGTGAATTTTAATTATCAGACTAAAATTCCATCACAACACATAAAATTACATCAAAACATATACAAATAGTCATAAAGTCAATGAATTTGCTACAAGAATGATAGACCCATTGGTATGATCCTTTCCCTCGATGTATAGCCCACAGTCCTGTTAGAAGAAAAGTGATAGCCCCAAAGAGTCACGGATACATCTGCTGTAGTCTAATGATTTCCCTTTAAAGGTATGAACAGAATGATACTCTAATCTATCCAAAGGAAAAATATTGTTAGCAACAAAAACCTTGCATACAACAAAAACCTAACATAAAGAAATACAAAGTGGGTGGAATTTGGTATACCATAAAAGAGTCACTCGTTCCTGCTTTCTCTCTGTTCATTCATCAGGGAACTGACATACATTCTTACCTACAATCGTGCTGTTGTTCGCCGTCTGGCGCAAACTTTAGGACACCCACACACTGTAATCTGTCTTTCTTTTAATGAAGCGGATCCCAGCTCTGCAGATTTTGGGTTCATCCAATGGTTCCGGGGAGCGTCCTCTTCATGTGAATATTTTCCAGACTAAGGTTAGGGTCACTTGAATCACGAGGTAAGAATTAGTTTTAAGCGGGCTCACAGTGTCAGAATCACGAGGTTTCCACTACTTAGGAAAAATGTCAGGTTTGTAACTTCGATCAAAGGTAAAATTCTTGGTCACACCACAAGTTGTCAACCATGTCGGAAAGGTTATTGATACTAATATCTTACTTGCCACAAAGGCTGAAATGTACTTGAGGGTTTTTCTCAGGAAGAATTAAATCTGGCTCGATAGGCCCGTTACTTTATTTAATCTTAAAGTTTATGAAATGGGTACTCTGTCGTTCTGGATGCCAACGCAATGCCAGACAGGTTTTACTTTATACACCCAAGTCTTTAAGAAAAAAATGTTTTTGTTCTTCACATATATTTCGCATGTACTAAAACGCTGGTAAAGTTGGGTCACCCCAGTTTCACTGAATAAAGAGAAAACAACATATAAAATACTTATACATACTATTCCTCGGTTATAACTTACATTATAAACTGCAAGCATAGAGCTTGTCTTATCGCTTAAATTCCCGTGAACTAAGTTATATTACTAAAATCAATCATCATGAATTAGAAATACATACGTATTTCGTCAATACTCAATGATGAATCAGTGCAGTTATAAGTGAGTTTAAAATATTCTCGACTGATTACTAGCAGTTTAATAAAATTTATTTATAGCTGCATGAGTTTAAGCTAGAAATTATAGTTTATTTTGCTTTCCACTGAAACACGTCAGCTAGAGAATATAACAGACTTATAAATTAATTACTTCTGCACAGAAATATAACTAGTAAAATGAAATAAGCGATTTATCATTAAAACACTCAATACTACTAGATACATGTATATTTACCTCCAAACAGAACTACGGGTATCACAACGAAACTAAGAGTTTCACTTATAAATATAAGTATCTAGAACGAAGCGATCACGTCTACTGCAACTAGGAGTATGAATGAATAGTCTAAGCTACTGGGGTAGATATATGAAAACGGACAAAGGATGCACGCTATTACGAAAACCCGAAATAGCGCCGGTCTCTCTCTCCCCCCCCCCCCCCCTCTTAACACTTAACGTAGACGCTGGCCATAACTGCCAAAACGCGTCTTCCCACCTCACACGACATGTCTCATTTCTGAGCTATGCATCAGGGCGCCGTTCACAACTCACGCCGAGAACTTAGCCGAAGAAAATTCTCGTGACAGCTGAAAATGTAGACAAATGTCTGCTCTCTATGTTTGACTAGACGTATTCTCACTATTTCGTCTCGTGCAGGGACTGACATATTACGTAATAAAATGCGTTACTAGTATGAGAAAAGAAACAGGTAAACGTTAGAATGGGAAAGTTATTTAGTCGCAAACGAACGAATGCGAAAAACAGGAAAAGGATAAAAGAGTGATACTAAAGTAGAGGACACGGGTAGAAAAGAAAAGAATATAGAAAATTTATTGATCATAAATCTCTATGCGACAACTGAAGACATAAACGAATACGACGCGAATACTCATCACTGGAGAACACCGAGGAGAAGTTACATGGCGAATGCGGTAAATGTAACGCATACAGGTACACCATGCCAAAGGAAACAAGTAGGAAATGACAGTGCAGGAAGGTCAAATCGATATTGACAAGAAAGGAAGATCAGTCAACAAAAACTCCAAGAAAGGATTGGGGAGATTCAGGAACAGATAAAGGAACACCCCCAGCACGACGAAATCCTTCGGAATTTTATAGTGGATAATCACGACGTGTTTGCTCTTAGCGACGTGGAATTGGGGAGAACACAGACCGAGATGATTGACATTGAGACTGAGCCAGGAAAGGTCGGTAACAAGAAGCCTTATAGGACTCCACTGAAAACGAGACAAATAGTAGAGAAGGCTATCGAGGAGATGTTAGCCGCTGGGTTCATACAGAGGTCGTCTTCAGAATGGTCGTCCCCTATTGTGATAGCTACGAAGAAAAAGGGTAGTCACAGGTTTTGCTGCCACTATGGAGCGCTGAATAGCATCACTAAGACTGTAACGCACCCCATCCCTAGGACAGACGACATTCTAGCGCTGCTGGAAAAGTCAGAGTGGTTCACTACATTGAATGCGAGATGGATGATGACAAGAAGAAAAGCACATTTTGCACTCATGTTGAACATTCGCCTGGAACATCATGCCATTTGGACTGAAAGGCAGTCCCGCCACGCATATGGCGCTAATGAACGAAGTCCTTAAAATGGTATGCAAAAGTTTGCCATAGCCTACATAGATGACATCTTGGTACACACGGCAGGATCAGTGCAGAACCGTCTGGAGCACGTACATGGAGTATTCGACAGGCTGAGACAGTACAACGTCAGATTGAAATTGACCAAATGTAACTTCCTCCAGCGGGAAACATAGTACCTGAGTTTCACAGTAAATAAGAACAGAGTTAGACCAGATGAAGACAAGGTCAGAGCCATTAGGGAGATGCCTACACCAACGAACGCCAGACAAGTAAGGGGTTTCTTGGGCACGTGCGGCTCCTTTAGATAGCACGTTATCAACTTTCCCTGTGCCGCAGAGCCTATATCAACTTGGTGAGGAAATATGCCTGCTTCAAATGGACGGAGGAATTCCAAAACGTTTTTTTTTTCTCAAGGGAGCCTTAACAGAACTTCCTTTCCTGGCGCACCCAGATCCAGATAGGCCGATGATCTTATATACAGACGCTTCTGGTACAGCTTTGGGAGCGTGTTAGGTCCAACCAGCTTCGAAAGGAGAGGAGCAGATAATACCAAAAGTTGTGAAGGAGAGACCCATCGTGTTTCTCTCACATAAGTTGAATAAATCCCGGATGAAGTGGGCCGCTATTGAGAGAGAGAGATGTTCGCAATTTATTTTGCAATTCAGAAGCTAGACTTCTATTTGAAGGGAACGCCGTTCACAGTGAGGACATACCACCAGCCACTGCGCACATGGCTTACCAAAACATCGGAGCAGCCCCAGAAGTTGCAAACCTGGGTATTGAACCTCCAGAACTATGATGTTACCATAGAATACATCAAGGGAAAGGAGAACTCGTGTGCGGACCTCCTATCCAGTATACCGTACAAAGATGAAGTCGGAAAATCGGATCATGATGTGACACCAGAAATCAGCAAGTACTTCCGACAGATAAATGTCATAAACTCAAACCAGAACCAACATAAGACGGCGTCAGATTTATAAGGAAGCTTGATAGAGGAGCAAGTAGAAGTCGTGTAACAGGGTAGACTATTAAGTAGCTACAACTGTTAGCCTTATAGTAAAGTATTTTATGAATGACTAGTTAGATAAATAAACCACTAGTCAAGAATCAATGACATCATCAGTCATGACACACATAAACCCATGATGTCATCAAATCTTGTGTGGCCTACATACAAGTCAGACCGGAAAACATTTAGATTAGAGAGAACTTTAAACAATGGTTGGTCATCATCACATAGAAACAATAATTTTAGACTAGAGGATTCGTAGCTAGTTAGGTTAAAGATTATTTCAACAGTCCACTAGCCCCCAAGACTAATCATTAGAAGGTTTCCGGTCTTAACTCCAATGAGAAATACTTCCTCTGGAAAGCCATAGCACCAGACAAGTATAAAGACTGATGCATCTTAGTAACCAGACAGAGAGAGAGAGAGCTTGAGGCAGTAACTCAATGCTAGAGTCAAATCAACATAGGGCGTTCTTTAGTTTAGGTTTGGAGCAACCAGGCGCTACGACTACTATTGAACGAAAAAGCCCTTGACTCCTACGGTTTGGATAATAATATCCTTCTATGAAATCCTCTACCATCCAGGATGGTTAAGTGAACCAGCACTAACCCCTGCCACGATTATGTGTGTGGTTCATTCCACCTGAAGTAAGTTCGATTTAGTTATAATTGAAGTCTCGAATCGCATTTTCATTTCGTTAGGATTTCCACAGAGATAACAAACTGACTACAGTATATAAGAAAATCCACAAGCCTTTCGTCTTGGAGGCTAAAGCTGGCAGTTTTGCTTTCCCCCACCAGAAATTCTTATCGAACTACCACTGCATTTTTATAAAACGAACTGAATAAAGTACACCCTTTTATATAACTATTTGGATCCTTCAAGTAATCTGTTCCAGTGAAGTTTCACTTGACTGTTTGAGTTGCCAATTATATTCAACGCTTCAAGATCAAATTTAGAATCCATCAAGGCACTTATGAGATCTACCAATTACCTGGGTTGTTCCTCCATTCAGGAATTACTAACTCTGGTGATTAACCAGTATTTATCAAAAGAAACACAATAAGAAAAGTCCTGGGATTATTTCCCTTATATCAAGTAAAAGACAGATTTACATCCCTTTACACAAAATCCACTATCACGATCTTCACCCGGTCACAGTCGACCATTTGACCTCCTCCGGGAACAAGCAAAGGATCGTGTTGGTGGCCCTTAATAGGAAAATCAAACAAGGAGGCAAGGAGAAAAAACATTTCCTTATAAACGAATAGGATATGATACTGGAGTTTATAGACCCTAAAGGCGATGGAGTGCATAGGAAATACATTCCAAGCTAGTTGGTTAAGACATTGCTAGAGTCGCATCATGACAACAACGGACATGTCGGGAGATATAAGACACTCCAGATGATCAAAGCACGGTATTTTTGGCCCACGTTGAATAAAGATGTAGAGACAGATGTGCAAAAGTGCCTAATATGCAAGACAAGAAATTTGAGACCAATTAAGTGTCCCGTGCAAGAGATGGATGTGCCACAATATACCATGGAGAAGATTAGTATAGATGTTTCAGGACCATATATGACAGCCCGATCGGGGAATGAATACATTGTACATAATGGTGATATGTTGTCGAACTGGCCAGGGTGCTTTGCGGTGAAGGAAGCAACTGGGAAGAACATAGTAGACATAATTATGCGACAGTTCATACCCAGACATGGTTGCCTGTACACCATAGTAACGAACAACTGGACAGTATTTACCGGGAATGAATTTTAAAACTTTCTCAAGGAGATGAACATAAAGCACACTAGGACCGCTCCATATTATTCATAAAGCAACGGTAAAAATGAACGCCTCCATGCTACGTTACATAACATCATTTCGAAGTATATGAATGATAGAGACGGTGATTGGGACGTACATCTTCCGTATGCAGTACAAGCAATCCGAGTCAATAGTAACGACTCTACCAAGTTCTCCCCATTTTATATGCTGTATGGTAGGGAACCGCCGATGGATTCGCTATTGAAAGCTAGAAGAAAGTATTACGGAGAAAGCCATATGGAGAATCTGATGATGCACAAACATATTGCACACACGATTGCAATAAAGAACATGGAGGAAGCAGCGCAGAGGATGAGAAATAACGCTAACAAGAACGCGACATTACAAGAGTTCAATTCGGGAGAGATAGTGTGCTACAAAGTCCAGGGTAGAACCAACAAGTTCGGGGACAAATGGACTACGTATCGAACCGCAAATGGAAATAGAGAAATAACAGCACATGTGCAACATCTGAGGAGGCAGGAGAAGGAACCTGTAGTTGTTCCCCCTCTGGAAGCCAGTAAAAGAATGTCACGGGATTGCCTTCCCTTGCTTTGCAGTAGTTGTCCACTAGTGGTCACAACGCAAGCGTATCTAAAAGTAAGTCGTCCAATGTATCTATCTTCACGCGAGATTACTCTTGGCAAAGATATAGATAGAAGATGAATGTCGTTTCTACCTTAGGGGAGCCTTCACAAGAAATTCCCAGAAGAACAAACGCTGCTTAAAGGCTGAGCAAATTTGTTAACTTATTATCTGGTCCGTGAAGGGGTTATGCAATGATTCTGGCTTGTCAAGACCCCAGTTGGAGCAATCCAACGAATGCCCTCTTATAATGGATATATATATTGTAACCGCGTATACCGTGAGTTTTCAGATATAGACTATATTAACATAAAATAAATTTTTATAGAAACAGAAGATAAAAGAAAATCTCAACGCAGATGTTTAATTAAACCAGGTTAGCTTCGAAACGCCACGCATTATTTTAGGCCAAGCTTCGCTTCGAAACGCCAAGCATTAATTAGGGTAGCTTCGCTTACGCCAAGCATTGGTCACGTGATTTCCCACCAATGGTTAAGCTCAGTCCTTTTTTTCTTCCCCCGGAATGAACGAGAGATGAAGCCATTTTTTTTATCAGTAATGAATTTAGAGCGGTCGAGACAAGACGTAATTCTCTTTGCTCAGTGATATTCTATAGAGGAGATTGACTTCGCACAATTAAAGCAACTGTGTAACTTCGAAATGTAGAATGTTATATTTTGTGAATTCACGAGAAACGTAAGTAGTGCTAAGAATTGCATGCAATAACTGTTAGAGCCCACAGTCATAACTGAAACGGAGCTACGCTCGAAAACTGGGTAAAGAATTGTAAACCCAGGCATATATCTGAACCTTTTACCAAGAATGAAGGTCCTTAAGCTGAGAGAAAGTCAAACTAAGGAATACTAATGAATAAGAGAAAGTTTGGCTCTTCATTGAAATGAAGAGATAAGAAAAAAACGTGAAATCTAGACCACATTAACAAATAAACGAAGGAACACTAGAAGGATAGAGGAGCCACGCCATGTTTTAGCAACTTGAAAAGATTACGAGATGCAATAAGGAATATTGCATCATTAAAATAATGCATTGACTTTTTATGCTTGTTTATTAAATGTCAACATGCTATTATGCAAATTTGGTGTGGTTACCATTTGACTTAACCCAGTTCTTGTTGGAAATTGAATAAACATTTGTTTCATTGAACACAAATGCTGTTGACGAATCATATGTTTGCAGTTAGCCATCATACAAATTATTAAAGGATCATGCCAAAGCTAATCGTTGCAGGTGCAACACAAATAATAACCATATGCTCTAAAAATAAAACATCATAGAGGATTGTCCCCGAACCTGGTAAATTCCTGTAAGTCTGTAGAGAGAAATCATCACCTCTAGCAGGCTAGCTAGTAATCAAAATCTAATACTCTCGATTCAAAACAGCAATCCCCACTACCCTACCCGGCCACACATCTCAATTTGGTGCCGTATGACCAGTCCTCTAAAAAAGAGCAGAAGCGAAGATGGATCAATTAATGGAAAATTTTCAACAGCTTGGTGTGGACCAACAACAACAACAACCACAGAACCAACCTGTAAATGCACAACCGTTGCAGCCCCCAGTCAATCCAAATATGGAGGAACCCACATTGATAGCGCTACAGCGCCTTACTGAGAACTTAGAAAAGAATAGCAATTATGCAAAATTATCCCAAGTTAGGTCCATAGTACAACCATTCGAGGGAGATAAGAAGAAATTCAGGAGATGGTTGGCCGACATAGACAAATTTGCGGCAATAGCAGAAACAACAAATGATGAAGAGAAAAAGAAAATCGCTCTGTTAGGTTCTGATTCGTACGTGACTGATTTTTTAAGAAGGAGGTCCCAGCAGTACCCCACAGAAACCTACGAGTCCTTAAAGAAAGAGCTCACCCAGAGATATGGGGAAATAATAGACAAAATGCATGCTTGGTCAGTCCTTAGAAGCATGAAACAGGAAAGAGATGAATCGGTACAACTTTTTGGAGATAGATTCCTCAATATGGCAGAAGAGGCGTTTTGCGGAGAATCCCTACCACACCTGATGTAGAAATACAGTTAGTGGGGATATTTGCCGATGGCCTTAGGGCAGAAAATATCAGAAGGCATATCATTAGAAAAGACACCAAGACCATTGCTGAAACAATCCAAGCAGCAATACAGGAGGAGAATCTTCACCGAAGGTTCCAACAAAGAGCAGTTAGGGAACCCCGACCACAATATAGGGACTATAATGAGCATGAGCCTATGGAAGTTGACCATGCCAGGAGGCAATGGACTCGCCCACGACAACGAGATGATAGGCCCCGCAATTATAGACCCCCCACACAGAGGCAAAACGACGTCAATAATGTCAATCCGAACGGATGCTTCACATGCGGTAGGCTTGGACATGGTTACAAGTCCTGTAGAGCAAATTACAATAATGACACATCAAGAAGAGGAGGTTATCAACCACAACAACCCGCATCACCCCCACGTGATTACACTAGAAATCAGTATACCAGAGGCACACCTCAACCCCTCATGCGTCAGGGAAACGGCCGCGCCACTCACTAAACAAGACCGTTAGTGAGGGCAACAATCACAGAAAATGGTCTAAAACAAAAGAAACAACACAGAATAGAAATTGTCAAGTAGGCCCATCCGGAAAAATACAATATGAAGAAATGTTGCATGATGGAACTAAAATACATCCGGACCCCAGTTCATGCATCATGTCTATACAGGGCCAACAATATAGGGCACTGGTAGATACAGGAGCATCCATCAGCCTTATTAGGTTCCAGCTGTTCAAGAGGATCCAACACTTAGTACGATTTCAACCGTCCAAAACACACCTAGCTTCAGTCACGGGACAAAGACTAAATTCAGTTGGGACAGCATGGCTAAAATTTTCCTTAGGCGAAACAAATTTTGAACACCCATTTGTCATTACTAAAGGAATGTCTAGAAATCTTATCCTAGGGAGAGATTTTTTTAACAAACACAAAGTTCGAATATACTATGACCTCCACAAAATCAAAGTCAACAATACGTACATAGATCTCCAGGACGATATCCACATAGCGTCTTTAGTAAGGATTACAGCTCCCATAACGGTGGCTCCAAACTCCCTGGTCATAGCAAAAGGCAGAGTAAAAAATTCTGAGTACATAACACCAGGGCAATCAATTCAAGTACAGCCCCTAGCAGAAGAAAGCATTATTGATGACCCATTGTTGCAAATTACAGAGGGAATCGCTGAAGTCTCGAAGTCCAGAGATTTCCCCATCATGATATTGAATATGTCAGGAAAAACTACCACTATAAATAGAGGCACAGTTGTAGCGCAAGTGGATACGTCAACAATAAGACAAACCAAAACCAATAGAGACCATCCACAAATTGTCTCAACCACTCCCACTGGACATAATGCACGAAATCGCAGTACAAATAACCATAGTACACGGAAAGTAAACAGTTATAAGGCTTATGCAGAAAAAGGCAGTAACATCAGTCACAGTCATGTTACACCACAGCATACCCTACCCAGATGGCAGAAACGAACCAGTCCATACATAAGAAGAGAAAGGCCACAGTATGAAAATGACTATAATTACTCATTCTTGCGCCCCAGCACACCAAGAGAAAAGATGAAGTGCTGTATATCACAGAGTAACAGAGAAACAGAAATTGTCTTGCCAGGAGGATATCCAAAGCGACAAGACAGTGATACATGCCCCATGGAGTATCAATATAACTCAAAAACAGGTGGATATGATAAAGTCCCAAAACCAATTGAAATTTCCGAAGAAAAGGAAGAATTCTTATATGACTATACCACAGGAGGATACTATAGCAGCAAAGTTGGAAACAGAAAGAATGAAAAATTTTCGCCCAGGGAAAGAAGACAGCCCTATAGCACAAACAGAAGAAATACAGTAACGTACGCGGATAAGCGCAGTTACGACAGAAATAATCAGAAAAAATGGCACAACAACGACTACCCCAGAAATATAATAAAAAATGAATATACAGTAAATGCAGTGACAAATGGAAATGCACACAGTACATGGCAGAGGAGACAGTACCAAGCACAGCCCAATGAACGGCAAAGAACTACGCAAAAGAAAGCCACATACCAGGAGCAGAGATTTTCACAAGATGCAAGAAAAATGTCCCAAAATTATGGGAATGAAACGGAGGCATCAAGACAGACCAGAGATATCATAGCAGATCATAAATACAGAGAGAGAATAGCTCAGTTACTTGCAACCCTGAATGCCACAGAAGATAATAAGCAACGTTTGAAAACGTTTGTAGAAAAGCACCAAGATGTATTCGCACTCAATGACATGGAATTAGGCAGAACTAACACTGTCACAATGGACATTCAAACAACCACAGAGGAGCCAATACATATGAAACCCTATCATACGCCCTTGAAAAACAGAACTCGTGGAAAGGTCTATAAATGAAATGCTACAGGCAGGAATCATCGAAAGATCCCGTTCCCAATGGTCCTCACCCATAGTGATCGTAACAAAGAAAGACGGCTCCAGTCGCTTTTGCTGCGACTACCGTGCCCTTAACAAAATCACAAAAGTCATTTCCTACCCCCCCCCAGGATAGACGATCTACTTGCGACGTTAGGAAAGTCTACATACTTTACCACACTTGATGCAAGGTCAGGCTTTTGGTGCATCCCCATGACACCTGAGGCAAAACAGAAATCCACATTCTGTTCACATATGGGAAGCTTTTTTTTGGAATGTTATGCCATTTGGTCTAAAAGGATCTCCAGCAACATATATGTCACTCATGGATGAAGTGTTAAAGGGTCTACATCCATTTGCCCTGGCATACATAGACGATATCCTGATACATACCGCAGGCACGATGGAAGACCACCTCCGCAAGGTTGAAACAGTGTTTGATAGACTCAGGCATCACCAAATAAAGTTAAAACTGTCGAAGTGTGAGTTTCTAAAGACAGAAACAAAATATTTAGGCTTTGTCATCAATAGACATGGCGTCAGACCTGATGAAGATAAAGTCAAAGCCATAAGAGAAATGCCTAGCCCCAAGACGGTGAGACAAACACGCTCATTTATTGGTACAATAGGGTACTATAGACGCCACATCATCAATTTCTCCAGAGCAGCAGAGCCTTTGATAGCCCTTACCCGCAAGTATGCACGCTTCAAATGGACAGAAGACTGCCAGAGATCCTTTGAGTATCTAAAAAAATGCCCTAACCACCATCCCACTGCTTGGACATCCAGATATTTCTCAGCCCATGATACTATACGCCGATGCCTCAGATAACGCAATTGGTGCTTGTTTGGTCCAACCTGTACTAGAAGATGAAACACCCATCCTACCAAACATTCCAAATGAGAAACCCATTGCATTCCTATCCCACGCATTGTCAAAGTCACAAAAACGGTGGACCACCACTGAGAAAGAAGCATATGCTATTCACTATGCAGTACAAAAGTTTGACTTTTACGTCAGAGGAACTAAACTCATTATAAGAACTGATCATCAACCTTTGGTTAACTGGCTCACCAAAACACAAGAACAGCCAAAGAAGTTACAGACATGGGCAATGAATTTACAGTCCTACGACACCACCATCGAACATATCCCAGGCGAAATGAACACCTGTGCAGACCTCTTATCCAGGATTAAATATGATGATGAAACCGAAGTGAAAACAATTAGAGTCAAAAATGATGGCACATCCTCAGAGATTGACGATAATGCTAAAGAAATTAACGAAATTACTTCACCAGGTCGAAGAAGTACCTCAGATTCCGCCACTCAAGTAGAAGAAGAAAGCCAAGAGATGTTTGACATGAGAGTAGAACAAGCGAAAGATGCAGAAATTGTCAAGCTGCTCACATACGTGAAAGAAAACCCAACAAAAAGTAAAGATTTTACAGTACACCCAACGGATGGAATTCTATACTATATTGATCAGAAACAAGAAGGGACACTAAGAAAAGTCATTCCAGCACATCTAGTCCCAGAAGTATTGCTACAGTTTCATGATAACAACGGGCACATGGGAAGAGACAAAACAATTGATGTCATAAAGAAAAGGTATTATTGGCAAACTTTCTACAAGGACATTACAGAATATGTAGCCACCTGTAGAACATGTAAATTGAGAAACATGAAGCCACATTTAATTCCCCTTCAAGAAATGCAACCTTCCCATTACCCCATGCAAACAGTGAGCATTGACTTATCAGGTCCTTACCCACTCACCCAATCAGGCAACAAATACCTCCTGCACATAGTTGACCAATACTCTGTTTGGCCAGAAAGTTACCCACTCAGTGATGCCACATCGCAGTCCATCACGCAAATTTTTTTACAAGAATTCATTCCCAGGCATGGCTGTCCAAAACGAATCATTTCAGACAACGGTAAACAGTTTATAGGTAACCCATTTAAAGCCACCTTACACCAGCTGAATATTGAGCATACTACTACAACTTATTATTGCCCAAATGCAAATGGCAGAAATGAACGCATGCATGCCACCCTACATGATATCATTAGCAAATATATCAAGGGGAATCACCAATACTGGGATCTATACATTAACCAAGCTCTTGAAGCCATCCGAGTAAACGTGAATGATACCACAGGAATGTCACCATTTTTCATGCTATACGGAAGAGAACCAAATTTTCCGTTAGACAACCTACTTCGCCCACAAAGAAAATACATGGGAGAAGATCCCGTCGAAATAATCCTTCAAGAAAAGTACAAGGCTCACCAGATTGCACAACGAAATACGCAGAAGGCATTTCACAAGAAACAGAAACAACATGATAAATCAGCCAAGCTACCAACGTACAAAATAGGAGACAGAGTATACTACAAGAAACATGTACGCAGTTCAAAATTCGATGACCGATGGTTAGATGGCTACAAAATCATGAAACAAACTACGCCTGTAAACTTCATTATTTGGAATGAAGAGAAACAACACCAAACAAAAGCTCACGTAAAACAAATAAAAATTGATAATCACCGGCCCATTCCGCCTCTGACGACAAATACAAGACCAGTCAGAAAAGCCACCCTAAATTATAATCCATCCAGCACAGATTCATCTGACATATCAGAGTCAGAGACGACAGACTCTGAATTTTACCAAGACGACCACATACCCAGACCACCCACAGATGAAATACATCGAGCAAGACAACAACGAGACTCGTCCGAAAGCGAAGAAGATATCCCACCACTTGAATTACGTAATAGACTACAAGACAGAGACCTGCGCATTAGAAATGAAGAAATCATGCCACAGACGTCACACGATGACAACACGAAAACACCTTATATCCACACTCAAACTTACTCCCACAGTGATAAATCGTCAGCTGATACCTATCACACCCCCCAGTTCAGGCAGTTCTAGTTTTAACACTAGTGAAAACCAAACACTGCTATACCACAAGAACAAGATTGCTCGTTCAAAACAATCAGATCCTGAAGAAACTATACCCAAGCAGATTGTTGAACCATATACCAGCGATCTTTATGGAGACGAAACAGAACAAGACAGCATAGCTTTGTCAGACCCCAACGAACATAATGACAGAAAAATGGTAGAATTATACCAACAAGAAACAGACATTGATACAGCTAGTTCCATTGAAACCAGTGATGCGGATAGTACATTATTTGTACCAGTCAGCTCCAGCGTCAAACGCGCCTATAAAACAGAATCTGATGACTCAATCCCTAGCAACAAAATTCCGCGTATACAGCACAACTATATCAGACGAAAGATTCTGAAGAAACGCAATCATGTTCCAAAACCAAGCCGAGAAGTGTTAGCCTCATCTCAACTAGTCAAAAACAACAGTGTGCAAATTACTGTGCCCATTGTAACCGGTGCTAACGTTCAGCACAACCAGGTCAGAAGAAAAATCAAGGCGAAACATATACCTGCCTCAAAACCAACAGATGGTCCAGCCATACAAACCCTAACCACAGTAAAGCCATCACCGCATTCGTCAACATCCTCGGTGCCCCAACAATCAGCAAATGCAGTGTCGTCGCCTACCACACCAGTCACCACTGCTACTCAGTATGATCCTCGCCTAAGCAGTCGGGACATTGCAAGGTTAGAGATGGCAGAGAAAATGTCAGAGAAACTGAAGGAACTACTAAAGCTTTGCTGAGACACGCCCCTCGAGTCTTCAATGTACATGCCATCCCATGTACGGCCACCGCGAATGTGCACTTACGTTTAACAATGTACTAACTCTCCCCATGTACTTTATTTTCAGCTTCTGACAGTTCAAATGACTTGCTTCCAGACTAAGATGTCAAAAGCCTCACTGAGAAAGTTATTTTTTCCAGCCTTAGAATACGGATGCCCAGAAAGAAATCAAGACCAGCACACGGAGGATTTTCTTTAGATAGCATAATTGTGAAAATAAAAATGTTAAAACAATTGATAACACACGGTGTTACGAGTTTACAGACACCCTTATTTAGTTACATACATTCTCTTAATATTTAGAATGTTACACAACTTTACCTATAACACATGTGTCACACTATTCTGTTGTAACATTCATCTCCACTTTTGTAACTGATCATATTCCACGCTCCATTCACCAGCATTTTCATGCAGACACTTTACACCAGTAGTTTTTTTTTTTCTTACCTCATACTAATATTTCTTTGATCTATATTATGCTAAACTCCTTGATATCTGCCACCTTGATCAATCATACTGTTCCTACTATAATATCTCTCAACAGCACATAATTCATACCCAAAACTAGTATGGTAGGTTATGCTATTTTTCTCCACAGGATTATTTCAAATGTACATTATTATTTTAGACCCAGATGTATATTAGTACTGTCAAAAATTTTACTGCCTATCACAAATACCCCAATGACATTTGCGCATGCTGAATTTCTGCAAATGAAGAATCCCTTGAGAGCATTAGTATATGCTAACCCCAGATTGAACAAATTGCACCTATTTGTTGATGATGCCTTTGCCCATGTTAAAGAAATAGCATTTGCACATGCTGACCTAGCAAATGAAATACCCCATTACCGCATGATAACCACTAATGACACATGAGATGAAGAAGCAACTGGTTATGTATGATGAAGATGCCATTTTATATTAAGGTGAAACTTTATGTTGTCACAGCTGAGATTTTGTTGTAAGGTTTATGCACAAAATCCCCCACATTAACATTGGAGGAGGAATAATCTTAGTCTTTCGTGGTTACGAGATAAGACAAGGATATAATAGAATATTTGATGAATACCATGGAAAAAAATCAGAGCAGATGATTGTTGCACATACGAGGACCATATTTGAAGTCATTATTGAAGGATTATCAGTAGA
Organism: Oreohelix idahoensis; assembly: GCA_024509875.1. Lineage (NCBI taxonomy): Eukaryota > Metazoa > Mollusca > Gastropoda > Stylommatophora > Oreohelicidae > Oreohelix > Oreohelix idahoensis. The sequence continues at coordinate 29,975 of JAMPIV010006321.1, read as the reverse complement.
CAAGAGACACAAATGAATTATGATAATCCCATGGAACCACAGGTACTAAGGACACAAAATGGAGATTAAATAATGGAGAAAAAAAATAATGACTGAATAATTGCTACGCCCAGAGGTAAAGGAAATAGAGATGCATCCGCATTTTGGAGAAGATATCTCCTTGATTTTTGCTTATTGCCTTTGTAATATGAACATTGTTGTATAACAAATGACTATTCCTTATCACGAATTACAGAATGTTGTAAGATAGTTGGAATAAATTGACAATTTAAAATACTCATAACATACCCAGAATTACAGGAGAGAAAATAAATAAATGATTGATGAAAGTGGACACACTGAGATTTGCTCACCCCGAGGATATTGGATTAAAAAAAAAAAAATAATAATGTTATCCCAAGGACAGACATGTCACAGATATACCATGGAGATACTATGAAAAAAAAAAAAAAAAAAAAAAAAAAAAGAATATCTAGATTAGAAATGCAGCAAACTTGGTCAAGGACACCATGAAATAGACCCCCGCCCCACACTTAAGATAACTGACGGATGAGATTTTTGAATTATAAGTACCATAAGTCACCCATCTGGCTGTAGTCAGCGGATGTTACAGGCACCACATAACTCTGACTAACCCTCGACCAGCGAAGGCAGAGTTGGTGTCGAAATTTTGCACATATGTAAAAAGACATGTTTTTATTCATGTTTTAGTAAAGTCTAGACATTTATGTTAATAGTTCTATAAATGATTAGTTGATATATTGATGATAAATATTCGCAAATATAGTACATGGACAATTAATAAGGATATATTTCCAGTACAGAGTAAGAGGAATAGGAAGGATCCACATTTTAAATATTGGAGCACCATGAGCGAGGAATTGGACTTATAAAGAAAATGGAAATGGTACACTGTATGCAAGGATAACCAGAAATAATATGGATAAATAGTAGTCAGAGTGCCAGGAACTTTGTCTTACGAGAATATTGTAGATTCCTCACGATCAATTGATTATTTTCTTCCTTTCTATGTCACAATTTTTTTGAGTGATGACCCCAAAATTTTTTTTTTCATCTCATATTGTCAAACAGTTCTTACATCTCAGTTGATAGTTCCATAAATAATTGTTTGATGTGTTTTGCATAAAGGTATTGCTAGATAAGGTACATAGGGAGTTACTAAGGATGAATTATCAAGATAACAGGAGGACTAGAATAGATACAATGATATTGGAACACCATAAATGATACATTGGTGTTATATAAAAAAAAAAAAAAAAAAAAGGAGACAAATATAAATTGTATACAAGGATGCCTCGAGAGTGACAACATGGATACATATTGTCAAGAGTATAAGCAGTTGTCTTAAAAGAGAAAATAAAGTAATACGGAACCCAATGTAGAAAATTCATGATGATTTGGAAACTATATTTTTCTTTTCCCTTATATTTCATAATATGATAGTAACACATTTTCGTCTGTTGGTTGCTGAATAATTTGATGTTTGAAAATTGATGTATGGCAAGTCAAAGAAGATCTTTGAAAAAAAAAAAATATATATATATATATATATATATATATATATATATATATATATATATATATTTCTAGGACAGAGTTCACAGAAAAAAAATACTGTATTGACAGAAAAGAAGGAATGATTTGAAATAACTGACTAATGGACAGGATCACCACCAGACGTACGGATATTAGAGACAAACATCACATATTTTGAAAAAAAAAAAAAAAAAAAAAAAAAAAAAAAAATGTAATATAGAACATTTTCTACAGTGACGGACTTAGAACGAATTTATACACTTACCATTTGGAAAATGTCAATAACAAGGAAACATTCAGATAAATAAATAAGGATAAGCCATGAGGTTCTAATGCTTTTATTGTGAAAATGATTACTTATAAAAATGATGCTAGTTGTATTATCGTCTGATAAATATGCATATTATGTTTAGAGATGTTTTCTACATGTAATAATGAGCAAGTGGCTCATTCACTAGAAAAAAAAAAAAAAAAAAAAGAAGAAGAAGATGATGAGTACCCATGAAAACATTGGCTATTCTATGAAAGTGGATTGCCATTACCATAGGAATTAGAGATTTTGGACATTTCTTGGAATATTGCAGAGTACTTGGGAAATAGAATAAATAAATACGCCAGGAAAAAAAAGATTTGTTAAGTCTTGCAGAATTATATATGGAGTAAATAACAGGAACAGAAAAGAGATAACACCCCCCACCATATCCAAGAGAATGTAATCAACTATATTTTTGAATGAAATGTAATAGATTATGATAATCCAGCCAAGTTCTGCAAATAAGATAGTTTATTGTTCATTCCCCAGTGTTGCCACTCGTCACATTTTTGTTTTAGTGATGACCTTATGAGTGTTTTGCAGATTTTGTTGGGCAGTGTTGCCAATTTGTAAATTTGGTGAAAAATATTATGATGTGATGAATAAGTTACACTTTTTGAAGTTGATGTCCACTACTAGTTTTTTTTTACATAGCAGACGACCTCATATAGACATAGGACCCCAGTATAGGAATTAGATTAAATTTTTTGGAAATATTTTTGGACTTAGAAAAATTTTTTGAACTTTAAATTTTTCTGAAAAATTTTTTTGAACTTAGAAATTTTTGGGGATGAATTTTTGTTATTGATAGTACTCAAATGTCTCCCTACGGGATACATTTGCAGGGCCCCGGGATCTGTATGTAACCGCGTATACCGTGAGTTTTCAGATATAGACTATATTAACATAAAATAAATTTTTATAGAAACAGAAGATAAAAGAAAATCTCAACGCAGATGTTTAATTAAACCAGGTTAGCTTCGAAACGCCACGCATTATTTTAGGCCAAGCTTCGCTTCGAAACGCCAAGCATTAATTAGGGTAGCTTCGCTTACGCCAAGCATTGGTCACGTGATTTCCCACCAATGGTTAAGCTCAGTCCTTTTTTTCTTCCCCCGGAATGAACGAGAGATGAAGCCATTTTTTAATGAGTAATGAATTTAGAGCGGTCGAGACAAGACGTAATTCTCTTTGCTCAGTGATATTCTATAGAGGAGATTGACTTCGCACAATTAAAGCAACTGTGTAACTTCGAAATGTAGAATGTTATATTTTGTGAATTCACGAGAAACGTAAGTAGTGCTAAGAATTGCATGCAATAACTGTTAGAGCCCACAGTCATAACTGAAACGGAGCTACGCTCGAAAACTGGGTAAAGAATTGTAAACCCAGGCATATATCTGAACCTTTTACCAAGAATGAAGGTCCTTAAGCTGAGAGAAAGTCAAACTAAGGAATACTAATGAATAAGAGAAAGTTTGGCTCTTCATTGAAATGAAGAGATAAGAAAAAACGTGAAATCTAGACCACATTAACAAATAAACGAAGGAACACTAGAAGGATAGAGGAGCCACGCCATGTTTTAGCAACTTGAAAAGATTACGAGATGCAATAAGGAATATTGCATCATTAAAATAATGCATTGACTTTTTATGCTTGTTTATTAAATGTCAACATGCTATTATGCAAATTTGGTGTGGTTACCATTTGACTTAACCCAGTTCTTGTTGGAAATTGAATAAACATTTGTTTCATTGAACACAAATGCTGTTGACGAATCATATGTTTGCAGTTAGCCATCATACAAATTATTAAAGGATCATGCCAAAGCTAATCGTTGCAGGTGCAACACAAATAATAACCATATGCTCTAAAAATAAAACATCATAGAGGATTGTCCCCGAACCTGGTAAATTCCTGTAAGTCTGTAGAGAGAAATCATCACCTCTAGCAGGCTAGCTAGTAATCAAAATCTAATACTCTCGATTCAAAACAGCAATCCCCACTACCCCACCCGGCCACAATATATATATATATATATATATATATATATATATATATATATATATATATATATATATATATATATATATATATATATATATATATATATTCATTTATTTATCAAGAAAGACTGGCTCATACGTTTGCTTTCGTACATATAAACTGAATCAACTATTATTGTTTAGTTTAAAATAAAATACAATAAATTTAATAGTCAAATAGTTCAACAAGTTAAAAGAGGGATTAAATGTGGTGAAAATTATTTTAAATTTGTCCTCATTGAGGTTTTGGTAGGGCGTTAATAATAATGTCTGTATTTTTGCCGTAGCCTGTTATATAAAACTTAGCTCCAGATGAGTCCTGCAGCTGTGGTTTCCGTCACTTCTTTTTGGTGATGAGTACACTTCTCCAAATAATTTGTCCACTGTAGGCGGTTTGTGGTGATACTCTTCTCTCACTCTAGTGGCGTAGGAACTTTAGTATGTAAGTCTGATGTCTTGTAACCACGAACTGTGACAAATTAGAAAGAAACAAATGCCTCAGTACATTTGTTCTCCACAAACTAACATGCCCATTTTCATGCGCTCCACCCACGAATGTTAATCTCTCAGAAGAATTGAATTCCCGAGCACACAATGTAACAGGGAATTTTATGAAAATTCACCAATGTCCTTCTGGGTGTCAACTAGGAAATTGCGTCTGGAGTGCATGGATAATGATTTGCCTGATTTACAATTAAAAAAGGTATATAAATCTCACAACATTATTCTATACACTTTAGGCACATGTGATGTAATTATCACTCATTACTCATCACTACTCCCGTCGGAGTCTGGGGTCGAACTGCTGTCAGGATTCCCGCACGACTAGTCAGAAACAGTCGTCAGCTTTTGCAGTAGTGGTTCATGCATATACTATTTTCATATGTTGAGGTTGCCAGCCTCATAAATAACCACTTAGCAAGAAACCTGTAAAATTTACATTAGTAAATAAATTGTTTACACTCGGCTTGTGTCAACATGATCAACAGCTTTCCAAGGGGGTCAAATGATTGGCCGCCCCGTTTCCACAGATTAGGCGATACAATATTATCGTTGGCCAGGTCACCAAACCTGGCGAATCGTAACAACAATCTGGGAGTGGAGTGTGAAACAATAAGATACGCATTACTCCCGTAGCAAATACTGCCATAGGGGAGTGGCGTGTTAGAGAATTCATCAGGCTAAGTCCAGCATAGAGCAAAATAGTGAAGAAAAAAAAACGAATGAAAAGGCATGTTTTATGCAACATAACAAGCAAATAATAAAGAAATATGAAGAAAAGAAGTTTACTGCCAGAGGGCTGAAGGGGTGAGAGATCACACAAAAGGACACATACAGACGTGTCGTCACAAAGGAGAACACATTTTCAACCGGTGCCGGGAGAGAGGGAAGACAGAGATACACGGAGCCCGAATAACACACCACACAATACACACAGGACGGAAACAACACCTAAAGTGACTGGAATAATGTTAACAGGATAGGACACAACTGGATGGTAGTAACGGATAAAATAAAGATTATTCCTATTGAAGATGATGGACATACAGCAGCGAGCCAGCAAATTGCTACAACAGCGGAAATACATGCAGAACCTAGAATAACATCTAGTAGGTTAATTCCCCCCCCCCCCCCAATATATACCGAGAACAGGGGGATATAAGAAGAGAGATGACAGAGGAAGATAGGACAGAAATGCGGCAAGACACACCGTTAAGTACGCAATAAGTGAAATCGAAGGAATTTTGGTACAAATATTCACATAATTCCAAGTTTCTGATTGATGCAGTATAGGAACTGATATTTAAAGTTAATAACGCAGTCGACAGTGGTTTCTTCACTTACCACTCTAAATGGGCCTTGCCAGGTGATAAGTAATTTATTTTTTTTTTTGAGTGTAGAAGTAACAACACTTCATCGTCAGGGTTGAGAGTTCTAAATTTCCTACATGCGTTTGCATATCGCATTTACTTGATACCACTAAGTCTCAGAGATTCTCTGGCCAAATTACACGACTTTAGTATTCTTTCTCTCAAACTCATTATGAACTCATAAGAGTTTCTTACATCTGCAAGAAAACTTAAACACGCATACAAATCTTTAAAAATGGTCAACGGGCCACGTGGATTTGCACCATATAGAAGTTATAATGGAGAGAACTCGGTGCTCTCCTGAGGCACTTCTCATCATACGAACAATATAGATGGCAAATACCTATCCCAAGTTCATTTTCAGATGTGATTTTGCTTAGAATCTTAAGAGTACCGTTGAACTTTTTGCAAATACTGTTGCTTTGGGGGTGATATAGACTTGTAAATGATTTTTTGATGCCTAGTATCTTAGAGTGTGGTGCATCACCTCTGAGATAAGCTGTGTACCTCGGTCTGACAGTATCTCTTCAGGAAAACCTAGTCTGGTAAACACAGAAATGAGAACTTCTGCCTCTGCTTGGGATGTGACAGTTTTCAGAGCTACAGCCTCTGGTCATCTTCTACAGAGATCTACTAGAGTCAGTAGGTACCGATAGCCTCTTTCTGGCTTTGGTGTGAGAGTTCCGATTATTTCAAAAGCCATTTTTTGAAATATTCTATCTGCTAAATCTGTTAACTGCGGTGGAACCTTCATGCACCGACCCATTGGAGCCATCCTTCGACAGATACTACAAGACTTACAATATTGTTTAATATCCTTGTTGTAATCTGGCCAATAGAAATCAGATGAAACTCTACTGTGAGTACGGGCTATTCCCATATTGCCCGCCAGCGGTGAATCATGCGCTATCTTCAGAACCATGTTCCTTTGGCCTGATGGTACCACTAGCTGACGTTTTATTATGTGTGCATGATGATACAATCTAGTCAACACACCCTTATTTTTAAATTTCACACGAGTAGCTAGCAAACTTAGAGATTTTACAACTCTGATTCTCCGCAAAAGTAAATAGCTTGGCTATTTGGCAGAAACTCTCATTTCTATGTTTACCAGACTAGGTGTTTCTGAAGAGATACTGTCTGACATAGGTAGGCAGTGTATCTCAAAGGTAATGCACCAACTGTGATTGAATCTCAGCTATTAATTCGGTGTAGGACCTGAGATATGTTGCATATCGATCGCCCTGCAATAAACGTTGTTTCAGTAATATATCTTCTTGTTCTCAACAGCTTAGTAAGTTTTAAACAATAGCCCTCAGTTACACTGTGGAAAACTAAACCTCGTTGCTTGCTATGACCTTGAGATACCAATCTGTGCATTTTCAAAAAAAAAAAAAAAATTATTTATGATATGCCATAAACCATCCTAATAACTTCTTTCTCTCTCTCTTTCCCTTTCACAATTAGAAGAGCTTTCAAGATTGTTCTATCGTTGAACAGACAAAACTTGTTGAAGAAAAGTTCTATGTCCGCTATTTAGTATGACTTTCACGTTTGTCATGCTTTTCAATTTTGTGCACACCTTTAGCAAAATTTTCGCAACTAGTTTTCGGATCACTCTAAGCATCCGAACATTTTAGAAAACAGGAAAAAAAGTCAGTGTTTGTCTTGGTGAGTAAACATGCCAGTGTTTTTCGATTGTGCAAAGATTACTTGTTTCATTGATTACACAAAGGCTTTCGATTGTGTACAACATCAGCAGTTATGGGCTATTATGAAAAATATGGGATTTCCAAACCACCTTATACAACTCATCGCACTGCTGTACCAAGAACAACAGGCAGCCGTAAGAATAGAGGGGGAAACATCAGAATGGTTTGAAGTACAGAAAGGAGTAAGACAAGGCTGTACCCTTTCCCCTTACCTGTTTAACATTTATGCCGAGAATATCATGAGAAACGTAAGAGATGACCAAGAACACACAGAGTTTGACTCATTTAACATCGGCGGGTACCAGATCCCGGAAATCAGATATGCTGACGACACAGTCCTCCTATCGACCAACCCAGAAGGACTTGAACAATTACTTCTGTCCACCAAAAAAACACAGCGAGGCCCAGAATCTATACCTAAACACCAAGAAGACCAAAGTATTGACAACAGACAAAGTAAAGACCAAACCAGAAATTGAAATTGATAACGAAGAACTGGAAAGTGTCAATGAATTCGAATACTTAGGATCAATCATTAACAGCTCTGGCGACTGTGCAGTAGAAATTAAAAGAAGACTTGCAATTGCTTCACATAAGCTAATACAGATGAAAAACCTATGGCAAGGCACAAGCAAAGAAACAAAGTTACAACTGATCAGAGCATGTATATTCCCAGTAGCAACATACGGCTGCGAGACTTGGACACTCAATAAAACAGTTGCAAAAAAGATTACATCATTCGAAATGAAATGCTACAGAAGGATGTTGAGAATACCCTGGACAGAAAAAAAGACCAACAGAGAAGTACTGCACTCACTAAATGTACAGGAACATTGGCTCCTAAATACCATCGCAATAAGGAAGCTGAAATTTTTCGGTCATATAAAAAGACATAATAGTCTGGAAAAAACAGTGATGGAAGGCATGGTCCCTGGAAAAAGGGGAAGGGGTCGACCTAGACGACGGTGGACCCAGGACATCACAGAGAGTCTGAACTTGTCTTTGGCTGATGCAGGTCGACTTGCCCAGAATCGTGATGCGTTCAGAGCAGCTGTAATGGAGACAACGTTCTGGAAAGAATACGTCACATGATGAAAGATTACGAGCATTTTTCACAAATGCATGGGAATTATGTTCACCTTCATCTTTTAGAAAATTGTCTAAATTGTCTTTAAATTAAGCCCTGGCGACAAGGCGCAACTTCAAGAAGAGCAATAATTGCGTATGGTATTACAGGTGTTTCACACAAGAAATGTGGATCATTTGTTTACTCCTTATATGTGTCAGTAATAGTACAGAGTCCTACTGTTTCATTCTTGTCTTATGTATGATAGCCAGATTAAATAACTAAGTCTTGGACTCCACTTACACTACTTGTGTAACTTCGGCAGTTTGGATGTTGTAACGAAATCCACGGTTAGCGGTATGTAACAAGTCTTCAGAGAATTTCATCACGGAATTGCCTCCTGCTGCTGGGCGCCGACTTGAGAGACGGAGCCGAAATTTGTTTTAAAAAAGACTAATTATCTAGTTCAAAAATGGTTAAGGTCATGTAAAACGACATACAATCTTACTGAAGACCTTTGTCATCGTAAACTGGTTATGACATTTAAACACTGGAACATGAAATTACAAGGATATATGTATAGGCAAGGATCAATTTTGACAACTACACTTCTGGGCCCACTCGGGACTGGGGCCCCTCGGACGTGCCCGGTTGAGCTGGGCGATTTTCACGCACGTGGAAAAACTATCAAATATTTCAGAATTAAAATTACCTTGCATACAACGAATGCTCCCGTAAGGGGAGGTCATTCAAAAAACTTTAAACTTCCCAGGTCGTGTTGTCAGACAAGTTATGTTCTTCTGTGTCTTTAGCTTAAGAGCAGAGTCTGGTTAATCACTTACAGCTGGGTAGACGTAAGAGTGTCGCTATCTGGTTCTTAACTCGGTAACTCTGCCTTGAGAAGCAAGAGCTGTAACCATTTTGCCAGCTCGACTGTTTACATTTGTTGGCGGATAAACGAAAGATACGCAACTCATTTTGTATTTTTCCCTCATTAAGTCTGAGAAAGACGCCATATATAGCCTACTCCAGAAGGAGCCATCCTCCAGAACTGAATGAAGATGAAGAAATGTGAAGAAACAACACAAATAAAACAGGACCTTGATTATGAGGTATGGTAGAGTTTAAAAAGCAAAGTAGACATAGGCCGCCATTTTGGCCAATTGGATATCGACACAACAGCCGTGTCGTTTCGATAGTAATTAAAAAAAAACAAACCCCTATAACGCTAAATTTAACCTTATCACTACCACTGTTTTGAATTTCCCACCCCCCTCACCCCACAATAAAAAAGAGTCATGCACTATCCTTAATACAAACCCAGGTTGAGAAACCAGGAAAAAGATGATCATGATGTTAGATGTTACAGACCAATTTCATTAACTTCCCATCTATGTAAAATATTAGAAACCTTAGTAAATAACAGATTAAAGTTTTATTTGGAAAAGAATAAAATATACAACCAGACTCAATCAGGATTTAGGAGGGATTGATACACACTGGATCAGGTAATCAAAATGGAACATGAAATCAAATTAGGATTTCAAAAGAAAGAAAAAACAGTTGCAATACTCCTAGATATAGCTAGGGCCTATGATGAATGCTGGAGGGAAGGTGCTCTCTTTAAAATCAAAAAGATAGGAATTACAGGTACAATGTAAAGATACTTAAAGAACTTTCTACAAGATAGATATTTCACAGTACAAATTAACGACAGGTCAGAATTGTATGAACAACCATGTTTTATAAATCTCTCATTGGAGGCATCAACAGGTGCTCTGGAGGTGGCTTAGGAGTCCTCCATTTGGAACTTCGGAGAAAGTAACTAAGACTAAATTACATGGCAAAAATTATGTTGGACGACTCATCCAGCTTTTCCAGCATTTGCTAGTTATCAATTACCAACTCAGAACAGGTTCATGAATACCAGTAGATACCTGACAGGTTGGAAATGCATGGAAGAACTAGCACACTTGGATACTCTAAATGCATCAGTTAATAACAGTAGTATATACAAGCCAGTGGTACCACCCTGGGAACTAAAAAAAACCAGATACAGACTACCACCTGGCATTCATAATTAATAAAACAACTGATATTGCTACTATCAAAAACAAAACCAGGAAATATATTCAACAAATATCAAATGACAGTATTACAGTGTACACAGATGGATCTAAAGGAGAGGATAACAAAGTGGGGATAGGAATTTATGTTCCATGTGGCAAATGGTGAAAGGATATAGTACAACAGATAATACATCTATTTCCTCGCAGAGATGGTTGCAATTCTGAAAGCTCTGGAAATCTTCTCTAGCAACCCTCCTCATAAATTGACAGATTCACTTTCTGCTATTCATGCTATAAGAAACTTACAAGAATGCAGTAGACCTGATATAGCAGAAGAGATATTACTGGCAAATACTTACCTATTTTCCAGAGGATGTTCATTCTAATAGCTTGGATACCTTCACATAGAAGGAAATGAAAAGGCAGATAAAGAAGTTAAGAAAAGTAGAAATATTAGAAACCAAATAAATGTTAGGATGAGTAAAACAGAAATCAAAAGCTTAATTAAAAGAACAAATAACTGAGGAATGGACAGTAGAGTGGGATGGAAGTCTAAAGGGCAGACATTCATATAAATTGTTCAAGGCTCCAACAAGAATGTGTCATGTATCTAGAGAACTAAAAATTCCTAGCAATAAGAAACTTTTTAGACTGCAGCTAGGAATGGGCTATTTTAGAATAGAAGAACCTTAACTGTACAGAGTGTCTAGAACAATATAATGATAAAGAGCATTACCTATTAAAATATAGGAGGTTATGAACAACAAAGAAAACCAATATTAGATTATTTACTGGCATGCATTTCATCCATAACTGTGGAACAGGTATTGAAAATAGATAGACCTAGAGAATTGCACAATATGGTTAAACAGTAAGTAACAAGAACTAAAATTAATATATAATGATCAATGATGGTATGGAGGAAAAGGGATAGTCGTATGTGGGTGCTTGTATGGCTGATGTCAAATAATTGGTGGATTTGATGCAATCTTAAAACCCCCGGGCTTTCTCACCCATTGTCACCTTGTTAACAACAGGGCAGTTGTGAGAAACTTCATTGTAGTTGGTTTTTTTTTTTGATTTTTTATTTGTTTGTTTGTTTTTTTTATTTTTTAATTCGTTTTTTTCCCCCTTTATTTTATTTTTTTTTTCTTCTGTTTCTTGGAAAGCGGGGATCACACACAAAATCATTTAAAAAATTTGATTTTGATTTACTCAATTTTGACTGAAGGGGAAAGAAGGTACTATATTTTAGTATTGGAAATCTGACTTTATTTTCTTGAATTAATACACATGTCCTAATTATAATCCATCAAGGGTTGAACGGGATGCTAAAAAAAAATTGCCCATTTTTTAAATACAGCTTTGAAACAGAATTCAGTAAAAAAGGGTTACGGTAAATTTTAGGAATCCTAAACTTAACCTTAATGACATGGAGAGTAGATAAGTAACATTTAACCCTTGAGTAGGGTTTGAGTTGATGCTGACCAGGGCATGGCCCACTTACCAGTGAGTATTGTGCAGGCACCTTAAGGAGGTCTCAGACTACTCCCAACCTGGTTGAACTGCCAGGTACTAGGTTTCCCCTATTGTGTGACTTGTTTAGATGGCATTGAAGATGTCCTACCATACTTCACTTCATCCCAAACCCTGTTTCAAGCCTTTTTTCAAAAAAAAATTCATGCCAGCTAACTTTAACGTGGTATCTTAGGGCAGCATGGTGGCAGATGTATTACTAATTTAGGTTTTAACCTTAAGTATGTGTATTGTGTAGGCCTAAATGTTTATTGTGAAAAAAAAATGAACGGCTGGACCAACTGTAACTACACAGAAAAGGTTTGATATCAGCAAATTGAAGGACCCCCTTACCAGAAAAGCTTTTGCGGCTGATATAAAGAAGCAATATCAATTTGCCAAAAGTCAGGAAAAGACATTGACTGATGATATAGACCGGATTTTCAACACCATTTCAACAATATATAAGGAAAGTAGCAAATCATGCTTGGGATTCCAGGAAAGGAAGAAGCAAGACTGGATAACACCAGAAAAATTAAAAACCTTAATGACGAGGAAGGAAATGAAAAGAAAGAAAATAGAAGCGAAGTCCCCCAGGTTAAAGCAACTATATAGCGAACTGTACTCTCAGCCAAACCCGAGCCAACAAAAGGAATTTCCTAGATGATATTGCAAGACAGGCAGAAGAGGCAGCACTGAGAAATGAACAAAGCACAGTATACAAAATAACTAAATTCATCAGCGGAAAACGAGGTGCAAACAATATTACATTAGTAAGAGATAAGCAAGGAAATCTCATCACAACAGCAGAGGGACAGGAAACAAGATGGGCAGAGCATTTCAGAGAAACTCTGAACAAGGAACCACCAGAGACACAATTGAATGTTCCTGAGGCTGAAAACGATCTAGATGTTAATACAGACATTCCACAAAAAGAAGAAATCATCACAGCAATCAAAGGGTTAAAGAATGGAAAAGCTCCTGGCCATGATAACTTAAATGCAGAGCTATTTAAGACAGACCCTGACCTAGCAGCAGAACTATTAGAACCACTATTTGCACAAGTCTGGAAAACAGGGACAACACCAAGGTAGTGGAACAAATGAATAAGTTCAAATTGCCCAAGAAGGGAGATCTTGCAGACCGCAATAATTGGAGAGGAATCACTCTTCTCTCAGTTCCCAGCAAAATACTAGGCAGGATAATTATACAGAGAATTTCAAAAGCAGTAGACCACAAACTGAGGAAAGAACAAGCAGGATTTAGAAAGAACAGAAGATGTGTAGATCATATATTTACCCTCAGGAACATTATAGAGCAGTGCTCAGAATGGCAAAAACAGCTGTACATTAATTTCGTTGATTTTGAAAAGGCTTTTGACAGTATACATAGGGACAGTTTATGGAAAATACTGAGGGCTTATGGAATTCCAAGCTGCATAGTGTCAATCATAAAAAGCCTCTATGCCTACTTTATGTGTAGCGTTGGGCAGAGCAACCTAACCTTTGAGGTGAAGACAGGAGTACGACAGGGATGCCCCTTATCAACCACTCTATTTTTAACAGTCATAGACTGGGTGATTCACCAGACAACAGAGGGTAGTCCAAGAGGAATAAGATGGACTACATTTTCTACATTGGAAGATCTGGAATATGCAGATGACATTGCACTACTAGCACATTCAGTTCCAAAGGTTGTTATTGCCGGGAGTTGTAGTGAGGATAAGCTCTCACTGCAGATAAAATACTTCTATGGCACGCGCCTCAAACAGCCTCTGACAACCAAGTCCAGCTCCCGGCCTTCACGTGTGGCTAAATTTGAGCCTGGCGGAACTGTTTCCACTGACGGGAGAAGGGGCAAAGGCGAGCGACTGGCGCCTTAAAACCAGCAGCTTCGGGCAGATAGTGCTCGTGATCCTTGGTTGGTAGCTTATCTAAGAGAAGGAACTCTGAATTCAAACCACCGCTGCCTTGCGGGAATATCCATTTATGGAATTGGCTTCGGGAGTAAACCCTGAGGATAAATCCGGAGTCGGAGTCCCTAAGGCAGTCTAATGTCGATTCGACATTATTCTGGCAACTCCTGCGACATGGCTGGTACCAAACTGTATCGGCTACTGCCGTTCCTTTGGATCTACCGGCTGTGTGGAGAGGGGGAACATGCTGCATGGGCAACAGCTTGATCTCCATATAACTGTGCCCAAGCTCGCGCCCTGGAGAGGACACTCCAGCTTCACCCTATAGGTGTCGGCAAAACACGGGAAGTTGCAGTTACCGGTTATAAGCATTTTGCCCAATTGGCGTAGGGCATTGCGCCAGGGGCTACTTCCGACAGTGGGAGAGGTTCTAGGATCTCACTGGACAGCTACCGCCCGCTTCAAGCTGGGCAGCCCCCAGTCAATAAGGTGTTGTCCCGCCACTGTCTGCTTTCCCCATTGGGTGCATGGGGATTAGGGTCAAACCCGAACTGTGGACAGAAAATTTTGCACCAAGCAATTATCGAAAAAATTGAAATAAGCAAACTCTCAGATTGGGATGCTGGAACGTCCAGACTATGTTGACTGGACTATCCGAAAACCTACAGGATGTAAACGATGTAAGGAAGACAGCCATAATTAATGATGAGCTTAAACGACTTCAGGTGGATATAGCTGCACTTCAGGAAATGCGCCTGGCGGGCTCTGGAACGGTGAGCGAGAAGGACTACATATTTTATTGGCAAGGGAAAGATCTTAATAAAGCTAGAGAACACGGAGTAGGTTTTGCGGTCAAAAAAATCGCTAACTAAAATGGTTGAACCAGGCGAGAATGGATCAGAACGCCTGTTAACGCTCCGCCTGCAAACTAGCACAGGTCCCATCACCCTTGTCAGTGTGTATGCTCCTACTCTGTACTCTGCCTCAGAAGCTAAAGATGAGTTCTACGAGAATCTAGCAGCAGTAATCAAAAGCATACCTAGGCAAGAACAGCTTGTTCTCCTTGGTGACTTTAACGCTAGAGTGGGTGCCGATAATGTTTCATGGCCTTCATGTCTGGGCAGGTTTGGTATTGGCAAGATGAATGAAAATGGACAACGGCTCTTAGAGTTGTGCGTCCACCATGACCTCTGCGTGACCAACACCTACTTTCAGACAAAACCCCAGCATAAGGTGTCATGGAGACACCCACGATCCAAGCACTGGCACCAACTTGACCTGATTCTCGTCAGAAGGCCACTCCTCAGGTCTGTGCTCTCCACGCGCTCGTACCATAGTGCAGACTGTGATACAGATCACTCCTTGGTTTGCTGCAAAATCAGAGCACAACCAAGAAAACTCTATCGTGTCAGACATGAAGGGAAACCACACATTGATACCAGGAAGATGTCAGACCCTTTCATGATCGCTCAATTTACTGCGACCTTCGAGAAAGTGCTCAGTAGCCCTCAGCATGGTGATACTATTACAGAGAACTGGGAGCATCTACGGAACACCATTCAAAGTACTGCACTTGCCACCTTTGGTAAGAAAACAGCAAAGTCAAATGACTGGTTTGATGCTTCATCAGATGTGATGGCACCTGTCATTGAAGCTAAGCGCAGTGCTATGAATGAATACAAACGTTCACCGAGTGTCAGAACCCTACAGATCCTGAGGGCTACGAGAAGCAAAGTTCAACAAACTGCTCGACGCTGTGCAAATGACTACTGGCTCCAGCTCAGTGAGAGCATCCAGATCGCAGCGCAAACAGGCAACATTAGACAAATGTATGACGGTATAAAGAAAGCACTTGGCCCCCATAAAAGTAAGATGGCACCGCTAAAAACCATCAGCGGAGAGAAGCTAACCGATAAGGGTAAGCAGATGGAGAGGTGGGTCGAGCACTACTCTGAGCTTTACGCTAGAGACAATACCGTTACGCCTGCAGCCCTTGATGGTGTCAATAGTCTGCCAACTATGGAGGAGCTGGATGCCGAACCAACATTAGAGGAACTCAGCAAGGCCATTGATAGCTTGGCCTCTGGCAAAGCACCAGGCAGTGATGGGATTCCTCCTGATTTAATCAAATGCTGTAAGAGCACGCTATTACATCCCCTGCATAGGATGCTGTGCCAGTGCTGGGAAGAGACAACTACTCCTCAAGACATGCGAGATGCCAAGATTGTAACACTGTATAAAAAAATAAAGGAGACAGAAGTGATTGCAATAACTACAGAGGCATCTCTCTTCTTAGTATTGTTGGTAAGGTTTTTGCCAAAGTCATCTTAATGCGACTATACAAGTTAGCTGAGCGCATATATCCAGAGGCACAGTGTGGATTCCGAGCTGGCAGATCAACAACAGACATGATCTTCTCTCTCCGCCAGCTTCAGGAAAAATCAAGAGAGCAGAAAAGACCATTATATATCGCCTTTATAGACCTCACAAAAGCATTCGACCTGGTTAGTAGGGATGGACTCTTTAAAATCCTCCTGAAAATAGGCTGCCCTTCTAAAATGCTGGAAATGATAAAGTCATTCCATGACGACATGAAGGGAACAGTCCAATATGCTGGAAGCACGTCACAGCCCTTTGATATACGAAGTGGCGTTAAACAAGGCTGTGTTCTGGCTCCGACCCTCTTCGGAATCTTCTTTGCCTTACTCTTGAAACATGCATTCAGAGATGCAACTGAAGGAATATGCCTTCACACTAGGTCAGATGGCCGTCTGTTTAATCTTTCAAGGCTGAAGGCAAAAACAAAAATAAAAAGGGTCACTATAAGAGACTTGTTGTTTGCTGATGATGCTGCAGTCGTCACTCAAAGCCAACAGGAGCTTCAGAGCTTGATGAATCGCTTCACTAAAGCATGCAAGGACTTTGGCCTCACAATAAGCCTAAAGAAAACGAATGTGCTGAGTCAGGATGTGGGTGCTGCACCAGTTATCACCATCGATAACTATGAATTGGCAGTGGTGCACCACTTCACATACCTAGGGTCTACCATCAATGACAAACTCTCACTGGATACAGAAATCGACAGCCGCATTGGCAAAGCTGCAGCTACCTTTGCCCGCCTCACATCGCGTGTTTGGGGAAACTCTAAACTCACAATGAAGACCAAAGCTGCGGTATATAATGCCTGCGTCACCAGCACACTCCTATATGGCAGCGAGACCTGGACGACCTATGCTAAGCAAGAAAGAAGGCTCAATACCTTCCATTTGCGGTGTCTACGCCGCATCCTCGGCATCTCTTGGAAAGATAAAGTGACAAATGTCGAGGTGTTGTCACGTGCTGGCCTTCAAAGTATGTATACGCTTCTTAGACAGCGCAGACTTCGCTGGCTTGGCCATGTTCGCCGCATGGAAGATGGTCGCATCCCAAAAGATATCTTCTACGGACAATTAGCAGATGGCAAGAGAACAGTTGGGCGACCACAGCTGAGGTTCAAAGATGTGTGCAAGAGAGATATGAGGGCACTGGACATGGATCCAGCAACATGGGAGGATGAAGCTGCCGATCGAATTAAGTGGCGATGCTATTTACGGCGCCACCTCAGATTGGGCGAAGAGAGGCTCACACAAGAAGCAGAGGTGAGGAGAAAACGTCAAAAGGAGCACCAGGAAAATAAGCAGCTGAGGGCTGTCACCTCAGGGGCGCATTCCCATAGTCAGTTATGACTGAAGGGGCTATTATTATTATTATTATTACTAGCACATTCACATCAACACATCCAGGAAAAAACGGATAGACTTAATAAGTATAGCCAGCAGGTGGGCTTGAACATCAATCTAAAGAAGTCAGAGGTCATGACGCTCAATGTGAGCAACCCTGAGCCAATATCAGTATGGAATCATGATGCGTGATGCCATATGATGATGGATGGTATCCGCATGTCTGGTTTTGTGTGGTGTGCAGATGTGTTCAGTCAAAACAATGTTCATACAAAAATAACAGGGCAATCCACATAGGACGTCAGTAAACTCACGACGTATAAAGTCAATGATTCTTGTAACAGCCGTTGACGTTTTTCTTCATTATTTATTGTGGACGCCACAGTGACAAAATGGTTACGCGAATATGTAGGCACATCAAACAGTCATTATCACAGCAACATTCAATACAGCAATAGACGGTAGACAGCATTACAATGATGAGTCAGATGCATGTTATATTTCAAAGTGCTGTAAATGTAGTCAGGTGAAAAACTCCATCCCTTTCTATAACAGCCAGGAGATAACCAGATATATGAGATCAGTTCACTCTCCTTAGTCTGACTTCAGCAAGACAGACACGTCTGCCGAAGTATAAATAATGTCCTCAAAAATATCCTCTAGATAATAAAGGTTTTTCAAACCTAGTTCATTTAACAAAGTAGCAAGTAATGGTCCTTGGTACCTGCATCAACCGATGCAGTACAATACAGCGACATGTGAGCTAGGAAAAACATCTCGTGACGACGACTTTCGAAGACAGGCGATGAACCAGAAATCGTTCACGACCAAAAATCGATAGAGTTAATGAAAAAATGTTAATTTACCTTGCCTTCCGGAAATACACAGAAATATTATGCCTCCCGGCATGTGCAAATACACTAGAGGTATTATCTCGAATAAACGAAATATCCATAAGAGGACTCTCACATTCCTGACAGAACAAAAAAAATAGCGGAGATCCCCTCTTCAACGAGGCATCTCTTTCGCCATTCCAAATCGCTCACTCCACTAGTGGTGGGCGGAAACCGATCGACCAAGAAGCAAGACAAGTCATGCGCAGTCCAGCGCAAAATGACCACAGCTCAAACTTAACTGCATTCGATACCAACGCGAGAAGACAAATGCTTACCGAGAAAAGTGACTATAAATTTCAAGCAGTTGTTGCCCTTGCGTTATAAAATAGATATTGAAATAAAACGATGTTGCGAGAATTTATCACGCAACATATCACCACCTCCTCCCGATAAAAAAAAAAAAATGTGGAACATATTTTTTTTTTTTTCAATATCAAAGAGCATGCGATAAGCGGCTCAAAACGCACGAATTATGCGCCGATAATTAATTAAATTGCCTAACATGAGGCTAAATATAGAGTGTCTGGTGAGGATATACCTCAACAGAAAAATAAATATGTCTCAAAAAATATTCACATCGGGGAGGTGTCACCAACACACATCACGTTAGCATGTAAACACAATATACGTATGCAAGTTACTATAATCATCATTAAACAGCATACTCTAATATTGTCTTTAAAAATGGATGTACAAATCTGATAGGAAAATTTAAATAGTACATTCTTTGACATGTAATGACATAAGTACATAGTAAAGTTAAACTACATGACGATCCAGGACATATGCTCTGGTATTCCGAGGGTAAGTACACAATCTAGAACTCGTCATGCTTGATACTAGTAAGGTAAGTCCTCAGCTCAACAATGACATTCTGAGAAAGTACAAGCAATATAATGCTAATTAATAACTAATATGCTTCATAAGGTACAATACATTATTAATAATTGTGGCTGTTTAGTAAACTAACGGCCCTTATATTAACTACTCAGTCCTCCTCTATCATCTTAAAAAACGAACAGAAGAAGATGACAACAAAGCACGATAGTGTGTACATATAAAGTGAGTACAGATGTGCTAATCTATTGTAGAAATATAGGTGTGTTATGACTCTGTAATATATGGAAATATAGGACAGAAGTATTAGTTGGAGTCATGTGGGCATCTAGACAAAATGTCAGCCATCACATTATCCGCACCACGGATAGCTCGTACCGTGAAGTGAAAAGGTTGAAGAGCTATAGCATATCGAGTGGATCTCGAACTCTTCAAATTCTTAGTCTGAATAGCTGTAAGAGCTTTCTGATCAGTCTCTAGAATGAAATGTGCGCCCAGGAGGAATCTTTGTAGTTTTAGAATTGACCAAACCATCGCTAACAACTCACGGTCTAAAACCGAGTAGTTCCTCTCTGCCGCATTTAGTTTTCTAGAAATGTACATAACAGGATGCAGAGTATTTGCATATTCTTGCATCAGTGCTGCTCCAATCCCAGTGGATGAAGCATCACTCCGAAGAACAAAAGTCCTATCAAGAGTAGGTAATCTTAAGATGGGAGGAGAAGAAAATATATTCTTGATTTGGTCTAGTGAAGATTGGCATTCTTCAGACCAACGGACCAGATTAGGCGAACCTTTCTTCAACAATGTTGATAGAGGTGCCATGATCGAAGATAAATTTGGAATAAATCTCCCATAAAATTGAATTAAACCTAAGAGACTCCTAACTTGTTTCTTCGTTTTAGGAACAGAGATGTTCAGTATTTTGGAAGTATTGTGGTCTTCTGTCTTCAAGAGACCATGACCAACACGATGACCCAGGAAAGAGATTTCACCAAAACCAACAAAAGCTTTAGAAGGTTTTGCTGTCAAATTATTCTCACGTAGAGTGGACAGTAAGTCATATAACCCTAAATAGTGATCTTCCCAGGTATCACTGAAGAGACAGATGTCATCTAAGTATGCGATGACATCCGAACGATGTGACAGAATTCGACGCATCATGCGAACGAAAGTGGCAGGGGCGTTCATGAGACCAAAAGGCATAACATTCCATTGAAATAGACCCCTAGGTGTAGAAAAAGCAGTAAGAGGTTTGGCATGCTCTGCTAAAGGCACTTGCCAATAACCTTTAGACAAGTCAAGTTTAGTGAAGAATCTAGAATTAGAAAGTCTAATCAGTAGATCTTCTAACAAAGGCATCGGTTCAGCGTCGAACTTTGTGACCTGATTCAATTTGCGATAATCAACGCAAATTCGTATGTTCTTATCCTTCTTCCGGACAATAACCATGGAAGAAGAATATGGTGAAGTCGATGGTTCAATTATATTTAATTGAATCATTTCATCCAATTCCTTTTCCACTTGCGACTGAAAGTGTATAGGAATAGGATAAGGCCTAACCCTAATTGGATTATTGTCGGTAAGAATTATGTCATGTTCTATGACATCTGTGTGTCCAGGAATGTCAGTGAGAACATCCTGAAATGTTTGTAACATCGACAAGTCTCGTCGATGTTCGTCACCAGAAAGATTAGGAGAAACAGAAACGTTTTTCCAAGATTCCGTGGAATGTAATGGAACCACTGGAAGGGGAAGGTTGACATCAGAGAAGGTAGCTTCCTCATCCTGTATGACAGACAGGGATGAATAATGACCGTGAGGTGCAGGAGCATCATCCGTTGCCTGGAAAATAGGCAGCAAATAGTCCGGACGTTCGTGAAATTCCGAAAGCATGTTTATGTGGAAAGTTTTATGCTTTCCATCAATATCGACCACATAGTCAACATCGGAAATCCGAGAGACTATTGCATACGGACCTTTCCATGCAATAAGAAGTCTATTTTCCCTACTGGGGAGTAGGACGAATGCTTTGTCACCTGGACAAAGTTGTCGTAGACATCTATTCTTGTTAGCAAACTGCCTTGCCTTCTCTTTAGCAATTTCTGATGAAGCAGTTGCTAGCTTACATGCCTCAATGATCTTTTGTCTAAGAGCAATGACATACTCATATGAGGATTGAGTTTCATCGCTAATATCATCGGCAGTGATGAGATCGTGTAATAAAGACATAGGGCCGCGTGGACGCGCGCCAAAGACAAGTTCGAAGGGAGAAAATCCTGTGTGTTCATTAGGGACTTCTCTATAGGCAAAGAGAGCCGCGGGTAAAACCCTGTCCCAATCTTGAGGATGATCTTCAGTTATCTTACCAAGCAAAGTCTTGAGCGTTCTATTCAGACGCTCAACTAACCCATTAGACATAGGATGGTAGATACTACTGAGAGATCGTTCAATATGTAAGGTAGACATTACCTGTGACATAGTGTCAGATATGAGTTGAGTGCCATGGTCTGACAATATTTCTCTGGGGAACCCCAAGCGAGAAAATATCAACCAAAGAGCATCTGCGATATCTGTAGTAGATATGCTCTTAAGAGGAATAGCCTCTGGCCAACGTGTGCACATATCGACACATGTAAGGATAAACTGATGTCCTCTGGCCGACTTGACCTTAAAAGGGCCAATAATATCTATGGCCATTTTCTGAAACGGCCGAATAGGAATGTCAGCAGCCTGGATAGGCGCAGCATGTCGTGGTCCTCTAGATTTGACCTCCTGACATACCTTGCATGATCGGCAGTAAATACGAATGTCCTTATTGACAAAAGGCCAAAAGAAAGCCGCAAGGACTCTCGACTTCGTACGGGCAAAACCCATATGTCCAGCACATTGCGAGTCATGAGCATGTTGTAATATTTGCACTCTCATGCTCTTGGGAACAAGAATTTGCGAATGTGCCGACGTAGTCGAATCTTGTACCATACGTACAAGTACGCCGTTTCTCATTGCAATCCAAGATTTTCTATTTGTATCCTGATTCGGATCACCTTTCTTCGCAAGAACGAAGAATTTTTTTAAAGAAGGATCTTCTTCTTGCAATTTTATGAAAGAGTCACGAGTAATCACTAAGTGACTATCTTGGCTATCAACTTCATTATCACTATTCAGTGAAGTTTCGGGTGTTTGTAGAGCTTGTGCTCTTGTAACTACTGCATTTGTAGCTTGCATGTTATTATCTTCCCAAGCAGCAATCTGCTGTGGGGTACACTCCCTAACTCCGTGAATACGACCAATAATAAGGTCCGCAATAGGATTAGGTAAGAGACAAGCATGCACATCTCCAGTAAAGAAAGGAGTGGCAATGCGAATTACAGCAGTAGGATATTTTTCTAGAGTGCCGCCAAATGTGACACATTTAATAACCCTTCCTGTAGCACAAGATGGATCTACAAGCGATTGTCTAACACCAATAGTGGTGCATCCGGAATCGAAAAGTAGTGAGACCGGAGTATCATTAACAAGACCCTTATGTAGGATTAAAGAACCCCTCCCGTCATGCGCAACAGCAGCAGGAAGAGCGGGAAGTGGGTGACCACAACTCAAAGTAGTTATGGTACCCGGTTCGAATAAAGTACTGCATTGGGGGCATTTGTTTGCTCTCTCAAAGTCAAAAGCAGAACCAGTGACAGCGTCAAAGTTTTTACTATCAACAACATGATTACAGGCTCCCTCAGTTTCCTGTTGTACAGCATTAGCCTGCTGATATCTCTTTTTTTTGTGTTGAGATCTACCCCGACTATTATTACCTCTGAAGTTATCAAAGTTATTATTATCTCTGCAGTTATTATTGTCTCTATTGTAATTGTTATCCTGGTTCGAATTCCAGTTTCCACGATTACTATCATGTTCACATTGATGCGAACATCTATTTGTTTGGTTCTGAGGTCTTCGGCAGGAATAACCTCTATTACCATATCCTCTTTTGAAATGCCTATAATTATTAGGGTGATAGTAACGACCACTATCAGGTTGTCTCCAATTCTTCGAAGATGAATCACCATGAAATTGATTTCCATGATTTTGACAGAAATTACCGCTACTCTTTCTATCAAAATTTTGTTGGAATCTACGAGCAAAGTTTTGGCCATACGGAGCTGCCGAAGCAACTGGTAAACCTTCTTTCACCTTAGAGTTACCCATGGTTATGTGTGGGTGCGCAGTTACGTATTGGCAACAGAAATCTTCCATTTCTTTTATTGTTTTAGGTTTACGTTCATGAAGGAAAGCAAGGAAAGACTCATTGACAGACGACATGACTTTGTCTCTAAGTATTAAGTCCATAAGTCCTTCATAAGTTTTTTCCGTCTTAGATAGTTCAACCCATCGTGAGAAAGTAATGCGTATTCTTGCAATAAACTCGGAGAATTCAACTCCATTTTCAGGTAACATGTTTTTAAATTGTAGACGATAGCCGTCTTCGTTAAGCTGATATTTCTTTAACAAAGCGGCCCTGACAACCTCATAATTGTTTTTGTCAGGTTCATCCACCATATTTAATATACTTAGAGCTTTACCTGTCAGTATCCCTGATAACTGATAAACATATTTTGCTTTGTCTATGTTATGAGCTGTACATGCTTGTTCAAATCTGTCCAGATAGAACATTATGTCATCGCTGGAAGGACTAAATGTTGGTAACTTAATCTTAAAAGTATCATTATTAGCCTTACCAGAAGATGAACCCTTGTTTGAATCATTACCATTACTCATGCTCGTCAATTTCAATTTTTCCAACTCTAAAGCTAAGACCTTTTCTTCATGTTCCATTTTTGCTTTCTCTTTCCTCTCATCAGACTCTCTCTGTAATCTTCTTTCCTCAGCCTGAGCCTCTTTTTGAAGTCTTTCATTTTCAGCTTCTTTTTCAAGTCTTTTATTTTCAGCCTCTTTTTCAAGTCTTTTATTTTCAGCTTCTTTTTCAAGTCTTTTATTTTCAGCCTCTTTTTCAAGTCTTTTATTCTCAGCCTCTTTTTGAAGTCTTTCAGCTTCTAGCTGTAGCTGGAGTTTTCTTTCCTCAGCTTCTGATTCCCTTTTTTGTTTTTCCATTTCCATTTGGAATCTTTTTTCATCCACCTGCATCTGCAGTTTCTTTTGTTCAGCTTCCATATGCAGTTTCTTTTGTTCAGCTTCCATTGCTTTATCATATCGAGCAGTTGCAAATTCTTCTAACTTATCACCAGTCTTCCCAAGCAATTTACCCTGCTCAATAAAGTGCTCAAATGTAGACATGTTGTCTAACATATGAGTCCAAAACCTGAAATAATTAACTAATTTATTTCAAACCTAAGTGTAACAAGTCTTAATTAAGCACTTGTATATTCACATCACATTATATTATCCCAGTCTCTGTGGGAAACAAGTCTCCAATCAAAGAACTTGTATATGAAATATCAGCACTCAATTCTTGATCATAAGTGCACTTCTCATTCAATAGTGCACGACACTATTCATCATTCATTTATCATCAGTGTAGTAGTAACAGTGCATTAGCATAGCCCATTAACTAATTACTATAACTGTAAACAATGACTATGTAAACACATGCAGAATGTAAACATTGAAAATGTAAACAATACAAACAATGTAAACAATAACAATGTAAACAATAACAAAGATCAGCAACAATACAAAAACGTTCGCAGAAATCAACAAAAAATAAAGCAGAAATTAATGAAATATCACAAAAAATGTGACGATATCTGCGATAGAATTAAACAAAATACATGACACCACAGTGTATAAACAAAAATGTTGTATGAAACTAAATTATAGACAAGAGTAGGCTAACAAATACAAACAAATCAAAACAAAACTAAAGAATGCGAAATAATAACGAAAACAATATTAAAACATGTCATCACAGCTAACATAAATAGCAACAGAAGTCGCTTAGCAAATTCCAGTATTGGAAATTTGCAAACCTTACAGGAAACGCTCACAATAGACGACCTCTATGACGTGGCATAATCTAACGGAGACACCACCCAACCGAGAACCCGCTGAAATATAAACATATAAATATACGAATAACATATAAACATATAACATATAGAATGAGATGATACACAGAAGACTCAGCAGAAGTATAAGGGCACAGTTTACATACAAACAGGCCACTTAACTTATAGGCTTCCAATCGTAGAACAGCAGAAAAACGTATGTCAATCAACGTCCTAAAGAGCGAAGCTCCAACGATGATGGCACATCTGAACTGCTTCCACTGCTAACACGATGGTACAAGAGCTTCTGAAATACTGTGTGTTGAGTTGTTTCGGCACTTGACCTTCTAATCCAAAAGTAAGTTGATGGAAATCGGTACTTGGCCTTCTTCAGAAAACAACCCGTTTCAACCGGCACTTGACCTTCACAAAAACGACAGCACTGGAACCTTGACAGCAGCAACTTGCTTGACTTGCGTAAAAGATAACAGCAGTCCGAGTTATCCGGCAACATGTAACAACGCCGGGTACTGTCAAATTCTTGTTTCCGTCAAAAAGTTGAAATTTTGACTTTTACCGGGCAACGCCGAGTACTTTGAAAATTTTGAAGATGTTGACTGTATTGAAGAATGTTAATTTCTTGAAGGATGCTGATGAATTCTTGTTGAAAATGAAGTGGGTAAGGGACCCCGTGTTTGCTGGTACCAGAATCAAACCAGCTTATGGCCACCAAATGATGCGTGATGCCATATGATGATGGATGGTATCCGCATGTCTGGTTTTGTGTGGTGTGCAGATGTGTTCAGTCAAAACAATGTTCATACAAAAATAACAGGGCAATCCACATAGGACGTCAGTAAACTCACGACGACGTATAAAGTCAATGATTCTTGTAACAGCCGTTGACGTTTTTCTTCATTATTTATTGTGGACGCCACAGTGACAAAATGGTTACGCGAATATGTAGGCACATCAAACAGTCATTATCACAGCAACATTCAATACAGCAATAGATGGTAGACAGCATTACAATGATGAGTCAGATGCATGTTATATTTCAAAGTGCTGTAAATGTAGTCAGGTGAAAAACTCCATCCCTTTCTATAACAGCCAGGAGATAACCAGATATATGAGATCAGTTCACTCTCCTTAGTCTGACTTCAGCAAGACAGACACGTCTGCCGAAGTATAAATAATGTCCTCAAAAATATCCTCTAGATAATAAAGGTTTTTCAAACCTAGTTCATTTAACAAAGTAGCAAGTAATGGTCCTTGGTACCTGCATCAACCGATGCAGTACAATACAGCGACATGTGAGCTAGGAAAACATCTCGTGACGACGACTTTCGAAGACAGGCGATGAACCAGAAATCGTTCACGACCAAAAATCGATAGAGTTAATGAAAATGTTAATTTACCTTGCCTTCCGGAAATACACAGAAATATTATGCCTCCCGGCATGTGCAAATACACTAGAGGTATTATCTCGAATAAACGAAATATCCATAAGAGGACTCTCACATTCCTGACAGAACAAAAAAAAATAGCGGAGATCCCCTCTTCAACGAGGCATCTCTTTCGCCATTCCAAATCGCTCACTCCACTAGTGGTGGGCGGAAACCGATCGACCAAGAAGCAAGACAAGTCATGCGCAGTCCAGCGCAAAATGACCACAGCTCAAACTTAACTGCATTCGATACCAACGCGAGAAGACAAATGCTTACCGAGAAAAGTGACTATAAATTTCAAGCAGTTGTTGCCCTTGCGTTATAAAATAGATATTGAAATAAAACGATGTTGCGAGAATTTATCACGCAACAAATCAGCAACTGGAACAGACAGAAACTTTCACATACCTAGGATGCATAGTAACACCAGATGGCAGAGCAAGCAAAGACATCAACAACAGAATGAACAAAGCAAGAACAGCCTTTTTTAGTCTAAACAACATCTGGAAGTCCTCTCAGTACAGCACTAGGACACAATTAAGATTATATCAGAGCTGTGTTTTTTCTGTGCTTCTCTATGGTGCAGAATGCTGGAGAGTTACAGAGAAGGAAATGTCGAAATTGTCATCTTTTCACACAACATGCCTAAGAAAAATTCACCGAATCTTTTGGCTGAATACCATCACCAACCAAGATCTGCTTACTCGGAGCAAGCAAGAGGACATGCACACCATCATAGCTGGCAGATGCTGGAGCTGGGTTGGCTATGTCCTCAGAAGAGACCCTGATGCCATCACAAGAACAGCTATGCTATGGACCCCTGAAGGAAGACGAAAGAGAGGCCAACCAAAAACAACTTGGCAGAGGACTGTGGAGGCTGAGATGCAAAGAATGAACCAGAGTTGGGGCACTGCACGAAGGATGGCTACCGACCGTGCAAAGTGGAATCAATTTTTTGTTGCCCTACACAACACCACCAGGCATAATGGCCACTGACTGCTTTGAAGGTCGGCGGCTAAGGATCAGAGAAGAAGAAAGAAGATATGTTTATTGTGAAAAGAAATGAAAGATCAGAAATCCATGAAAATTGTCATTTTTAATTTGTGAGTGTACCCCATTTTCCCCATTTCGAGGGTCTCAAATATTTCTTCCAATTGCATGTTCATTGTCCATGTTTCTACACCATACAGTAATGAAGAATATGTAACATTAGATCATTGACAGATTTAATTTATGAGTTAATTATTTTAGATATCAGTATTTATCTCATGTTGTTGATTGTTGCTTCCTACTGTTTTCTAGATTTCCATTTCACATCTGCCATCTTCTCTTACTGTGTGTCCAAGGCATGGAAGATTCTTGACTGTTCCAGTTTTTTTCCATTTATTATTATCTTTAATGTGTGCTTACCATCTGTTTTGCTAATTATCACTTTATCAGTGTTAATGATTAATCTTTAATCATGATAAAATTGGTTTGTTAACTTAATAATAATAAAAATAATGAAAGCCCGTTCAGTCATAATTGACTCTGGGAATCCGCCCCTGATGTGATTGCCCTCAACTGCTTTTTTTTCCTTATGTTTCTAGCATGTTCTTTTCCCTTCTGCTTCTTGTGACAGCTTCTTTATGCCCAATCTGAGGTGTGCCAAAGAAAACATCGCCACTTGGTGCAATAGGTAGCTTTATCTTACTTTGTTGCTGGATTTATGTCTAGTGCCTTCATATCTCTCTTGTACACATCTTTGAACCTCAGCTGTTGCCACTTGGTGCAATAGGTAGCTTTATCTTACTTTGTCTCTGGATTTATGTCTAGCACCTTCATATCTCTCTTGTACACATCTTTGAACCTCAGCTGTTGCCACTCAGCTGTTTTTTTGCCATCTGTTAGTTGTCCATAGAAAATTTCTTTTAGGGATGTGACCATCTTCCATGCGGAAGCCAGCATAGTCTGTGCTGTCTAAAGCAGTGTATTTATGCTTTGAAGGCCAGACCCTCAACATTTGTCATTTTGTCCTTGCATGAAATGCCAAAGATGTGGTGTAGACATTGCAAGTAGAAGGTATTGAGCCTTCTTTCTTGCTTAGCATAGGTTGTCTATGTCTTGCTGCCATATAGAAGCATGTTAATGACAATCAAAAAGTACTGCAGCTTTGATCTTCATTTTGAGTTTTTAGTTTCTGTAGACATGAGTATTCTTTTGTCTTTTCTATAAGTTCCTATTTCTTGAAGGCATTAAATTAGTTTATCATTATGAGCTATGTCAAACCTATAGTCAAAAAGCAGCTGTGAATACTTTCAGAACCTCTTTATATTTCTCTGCTAGTATTCTAATACACAGTGTTGCCTCCATTGTTTTGTTGTCTTGAATAAAAGTGTTGTTATAATTGACGTTTTCTTTTTAATACAGAAAACATTTTTTATCTATGTCGTGTGGCTTTTGTGAAGTTTGAATATAAAAATATTGACTTCCTATTGAGCTGATTAAATGTATCATCAGTGAAGTCTAAATATAAAAATATTGACTTCCTATTGAGCTGATTAAATGTGTCATCAGTGAAGTCTAAATATAAAAATATTGACTTCCTATTGAGCTGATTAAATGTGTCATTAGTGAAGTCTAAATATAAAAATATTCATTTTCTATTGAGTTGATTTTTTATGTTCATTTGTGTTGTTCTAAAGCAGGGTTTCTTAATATGTGATCCACGGACCCTTTGGGAGACCCATGAATGGCAGGAATACATAACCTAATATTTGAATTTTATGTTCTTCAGAAATTATTATTCCAAAATTTATCATAGGTTTTTACATTTAAAGAACAATATTATTTTGTATAGATTGTATTTAAGGTTAGCAATTTTTCTTTTTAATAAAATGAATTATTTTTGTACAAAACGGTTAATCTTGCATCTGTGTAGATGTTTTTCTAAGAAGATATTCATAGCCTTCAACTTACAGTCAGAAGGGGTTCATGGCACAAAAAAAGTTAAAGAACTGATGTTCAAGAGTTTTGT